>MU622282.1:48411-70746 GCA_025399235.1 Backusella circina FSU 941
TTTTAAAAAAAAAAAAAATAACCAAAGTTTAACAGTTATTATAATTCATTTAAAGTGTAAACATATATGATCCAGTAACAAAAAGGTACGTCAGGTATAGTCCAATGAAAAATCTAGTAATGTTTATTTGCCTTAGTAAATGTAAAATTTCAACTTATTTCGTTACCATTTTTTCTATTTTCTTTTCTCCAATTTTTTTTTAAAAAAAAATGATATTTTCTCTTTATAGTTTATTGTACTTCTTATCACAAGCTTACATTTGATATGTCCCAAACTAAAAAATCAAAAGGAAGGAGTGAAAAAAAAAAATACATCGTGTAAACCCAGATGAATTGAATGAAGTCGAAGCGTTTGATTATGATACAACAAAAACTGTATATTCTGAAATTTTGATTACAGAAGGGGTTTATGAAAGAAAGTTGTCAACAGATGTCTCTAGCCCTTTTCGTTGACCAAGTTGGCGTTTATAGGGTTCTATGCCGCTGATGATCTCAATGAGCGCCGTAAAAATATTACTAGTATTAATATTAGAAACACGGACTCACCATTCTTATTAAGACTCCTGATTGATCATGGTAGTGTTGAGATACCTGTATGCATTCTTAATTTTTTATTGAAATTAGAATAACAATTTTTTTTTTTGTATATTATATAGGCTGAAAGACTAGTGTGCCAAACATGTGGAAAAAGTTTTAAAAAAGTAGTTTTTTTAAACAATCATCTTAAAAAAAAAATGTAACGACGAATACGAGGTAAATGTATATGCTCTTGTCTTTTTATTGAAATTAGAATAATAAATCTTTTTTATGCATTATATAGCGTGAGCACAAAATATATCTTAAATGTTCAAAACTCTTCCCTAGTCCAAGTAAACTATTAAGACAGTCCAAACATGCAAAGCAAAAGGACAGGTACTTACATATATATATACTCCTATTCTGCTTATTAAAAACTAATAGCATTTCACCAAACAAGGAGTCATTAAGTATATGTGTATACCTTTTATTGTATATATATATATATATACATAATACTTTTACAAGATGAATATTAACAACAGGAAATTTAAGCTGGGAGTCTTTAGTGGCAAAAAGTTGCTTTTTTCTAAACCTCTTTAGCGTACCTCTTTAATATTGCTACTGTTTTATCCTCATTTTTATTCAAATGTTTTAATATATATAATATATATAACTAAGACGATAGGAAAGCAATTCTTTATTTTTAAAACAACTTTTTCCTGTTGTGTTCTATTTTATTTAAATACATAAATCTCCATAAATATTGACATAGGTACACTGTTTAATAATATCGTTACTGAAACCTTTATCGTCTAGACTATTTTCTGAAATACTATATTTGAGTATTAAGTACTTGTACATCTACTTACTTTCCCTGTTCATAACCTACACTCAACGTCAAACAGCTCTTTTTTTTTGGGATATAATGCTATAACTTTAGCCAGCGCCGGAGCATTATTGTTACTATCCAAAAACTATATTAATTGATCATTCCAACCCCATTTGTATTATCAAGTACCAATTGATCTATAAACATCACATTTGATTATATTATAATATTGTCAGATGTAATAATAATAATAATAATATTAATAATAATAATGACCTGACAATAGAATTAGAGCATAGACATAGTAGGATGTTTTAATTCAGAAACCACATTGTCAATAATAAATATTATTGGATAATTTAGTAATAGGTTAGATGATGATCAAATCTAACTTATTGATCTAAGGTTCTCAGGATAATCTAATTTTGATACAAATGTAAAGCATTCACTCAATATTATCAATACAATACATATTCATGTTTAATTGATATATCTTAATACGATGCTTCTCACATAAGTTATAATTTAAAAATAAATCATAACTAATTATTCAATAAGAACAGGGCATTTAAAAAGCGCTCTGAATCCGTGTCAATCTTACATTGGCCTCGGCAAATATATCAAACAATATATCTTCAAAACATCCCCAAAAAACTGTATAAGGGTTGAGCAAAAATAAACTCAATATATATTATCTGAGCAATTGTTCTTTATATAAATACATGGAATATTTCAGTAGTCGAGGTAATGTAGTATTTTTATCGTATTCTTTCTGGAATATAAAAGCCTAACATTAATCTCATTGATCCCTTTTGTCCTATTATTCTTTTTAAAGGTGTTGTATATTTTAGAAGTATCACAATTCGGTCTCTAAATTTCCCGTTGTGTATGTCCAACACATCTACTGTAGTAATAACGTTGCTGCTCGAACGAACGATGTAGTTCATTTCCAACATTTTGGCCTTTTGCCATTCCTTACTTAATTTGGATATACGTTGATAAAGCACCTGAAAGAGGTGGAAGGCGAATAGAATGGGTTAGACATATTGGTATTTGGAAACTATTTTCCTGCTAAAATAATAAAGGTAAAATGGTTGTTGTACAAGTAAAACGAGTACATTGCTTAAAAAAAATGACAGAAAGGTGGCCTGGATCTTTCAAAAAATTACATTTTTGGTTATCATCCACACGGTATAATTGCAATAGGAGCCGTTGCCACATTTGCCACCGAAGAGAATGGATTTTCAACACTTTACCCGGGTATCAAACCATCATTAGGCACATTAGCCATTAATTTCCGAATTTCGCTTCACAGAGACTATTTGCTTGCCCAAGGCTTGTGCTCCGTGTCCAAGAAATCATGCAATGCTGCGCTTACCTCAGGTCCAGGCCGTCCAATGACCATTGTCGTTGTTGGTGCCGCTGAGAATCTTTTGGCTAGACCAAACTCCATTGATCTTGTTTTGAAAAAGCGTTTAGGCTTTGCTCGTATCGCTGTAGAAACAGAAGCCAATCTTGTCCCTGTCCTGAGTTTTGGAGAGAACGATATGTTTGATCAAGTAAAAAATGATGATGGCTCGTTTGCAAGGGTTTGGCAAAAAAAAATTCAAAAGTTCTTGGGATGGACAATGTCACTTTTCCATGGACGTGGTATATTTAACTGTAAGTAACAAGGATGCTTTGTGTTTTTATACAATAAAAATGTGTCAATAGATATTGGATTGATGCCTCACTGTCATTTTATGTGCATTGTCATTGGTAATTCCATTGACCTGCCAAAGCAGAATACTGATAAAAATTTTGACGAAGTAGTTACAGAATACCATGTATTTTATTTATCTAGTTTGTAGAACTTGTATGATAAATACAAGGATATTTATGCAAAGGATCGTGTAATGTAAATGCAGTTTGTTGAATAATAATATTGATACAAACACATGCAGACATGTGGCACTTGTATATTCTGAATGTTTAAATAATTAAAAAAGGAGGTGTATCATACATAGAACTTCCAGAGCCAAGTAAATGATAGTTAGTATTGATATACTTTTTTTTTGGGAAACCTAGTATTTTAATTTATATTGTATTTGAAAGCACCGAAGAGAGATACAGTTTTAAATGAGAATGCATTTACATAGATAATAGTCGTTCTCACTATAATAAACCACAATATTTACTTTAGTATCAAGATATAATCAATTTTAGTAGTATAATAGGGATGTATTATGGGCAAAAATAGTCGAATTATGTGTTTATGTTTTTTATTTGAAGAAACTAATGTGGACAAAGAGAGGAGGAGATAATTCAAGATGGTAAACTCTCTTTCACTAAATGTTGAATTTCTAATAACTTGTGACAATCTTTCTGCCTCTGTACATCAAAAAGGAATCCCCTCCCCCATAAAAGAATTCTTTAATTAAACTATTCTCTCTCTCTTAAATGTTGACTTAAAAATAGCAATTATTATCCACAAGTGTCTTTTTGATGTCACGCCTTTGTCCACGGAAAAAGCGACGGATTCTCCGGGTATTAAAAACCGCCATTCCCGTCTTTACCCAGATACCATTTGGTAACTGTATTCTCCAGTTTATCATTTTAGTCACTCTATCAAGATGAGGGGTAATTTAATATTAAAAGGTGGTATTTTATCGATCTTACTTTAGGTATATATCGATGCATCACAGTATGAAAAAGAAGTCAATGCAAAAGATCGGATAAAAGAAGCGTATCCTGTTGGAACAATCGTTATATATCCGAGATAAATAATATAAGAATGATAATAATGTATATGAAAAAAAGATACACCTGTTTTTATAAGCTCATCATTGATAGATGCTATTTCTAATACAGTGTTTATAATAGACTAATTACCTTTATTTATTATTTTGAGGCAATGTATCGAAAACAATAAAGCAAGTGCGCTTTATAAGGGAGTGCATAAGGATATGCATATATGAAAGAGAAGCTCTTTGTTGATGCTTGTAGTTTGTCTTACTATAAAAAGAAAAAGAGACAAATCATGATAACGTTACTTTTTTTTTTTGTTCCCAAGAACATCATGCTTCCCGTTTTTCTTGAGCGACATTCCGGAGAGAACTTTTTAAAAAAAAACTGGAATTAGAAATAGCCAAAAAAAAAAAAAAAACAATAAAGGCCGATCATGAGGATCGACAAAGGAGCAAGAGAGAGTACATACAATTTATACTGTGCTTCCAGTCTCAATTTACCAAATGTTTGAAAACAACCAATCACTTTTTTGAATAATTTTGGACATTTGTGCGAGGTTAAATTGCCCAGAAAAAGGGGACTAGTTTGGTCAAACGTCTGAAGCTAATCTGCCCAGTCTTTCGAAAATAAGTTGCCTACTATTTACAAATAATTTGACCCAATTTTTGGTCAAAACAGTTATAATTCTCTTTATTTAAGCATCTAGGGAAGATATGTATGGAATACTGAATAAAATTTTGTAAATGTTCAATAGGAAAATTTTTACTTCTTTCAATGACCTTTGAAGTAACTTTCACATCGCTCAATTCAAGGCTCTTTGAGAAAGAACAAGTATATAGCCTCCTCCTCCTTATCGAAAATGGATATCAAAGTTCATAATAGGTCCTATAAGTTTGCTGAGATATCCACAGTAGACATTAATGGGGCCACGTTTTCACGCTCAATAGCCTCCCCATTCTTTGTACGAGTCAAACGATCCTGAAGCTGAGCATCAGAGGCGCTTTCTAATTTGAAAAATTCTAATAATTGCATTGTGTCCTCGACCTTGATAGCAATGCCATCTCCTTTAGCAACACTGCATATTGGGTAGTTGTGTGAATTTCAATATCTCAGGACAGAGGATTCTTGATTCTACATTCAGAAGATGTATTAACAAAGGAATAGTTAATAGTTTCATTTGCAACCAAAGTGATAGTCGCTAGTAAAAATAGTAGTATTAATAAAGAAAGGAAAATAAGCTGTTAAACGAAAGGAGTGTTAACAAATATAGAGCCAAAATGAGTATCAAATGAAAACTATATTTCACTATCTCAGCTTCACGCATTTAGTTTATAAACCTTCAGAAATTCCGTGCTTCCAGTCGGATAATAAGAAAGTTACCAAAACAATATTAAAGACAAAATATAGAGTATTCAACACTAACATTTAAAGCAATAGCTATAGTAAAACTATTCAATATGGGGACGTTCATTTAAAATATGGATGATGATATATAGAGTATGTTAATATATGGAGTATGTTGATATATGGGGTATGTTGATATAAGAGTAACTGATAATATTCATATAGCTAGCTTTAACGCACAAGCGTCATCACACAGTATAATATTTATAGAATCATTCTTCAACTCCTAGTTCTTCATCTCCTAGTTCTTCATCTTCTTGCTCCTCATCTTCTTGCTCGTCAACTTCATCTTCTACATTTCCGGAACTGGTGTATTTGATTACAGATGAAATATACTGGTCAATGTCAATTGTTTTGATATTTGCTTTTCTCTTCCGTCCATTTTTGATATTTTGCATGTCATTATTAGGAGACCTACTATACCCAACGATCATTTTTTTAATGTTCTCAATCATATACTAACAAAATTAAATGGAAGATGGTAGAAAGAGAAAGAGCAAAAAGTTAAACAAAGCTCCTATGAAATAACAAAAGCAATTCTAACTAGTTTCATTTACCTCCACCAAAGCAAAGCCATCCAACAATGACTTGATTCCACCGCCTCGTACTTCACGCTGTGTATTTGGATAATTAAAAGAAGATATTCTTTGTAATGCGTACACCTTCTTATCAATAACATTCATCCCGTAAACCACACAAGACAACCCCATAATTTGAATCATAGGCACAACGACAGTCTTGATTTTATCTGCAGGAAGGTAAGGTATACGTTTCAATGCAGTGTTTAAATGAACTTTAGTAGTGAGGGCAGACTTGAGGAAATCCCTGTACAATTTTGAGGGAATCGTTGACGATTGTCGAGCGAGCTCTCCAGTGACAACATCTAACTCGGCAGCATTGATATCGTTCACAATAACTCGAAAGTCTAGGTTGAAATATAAGCTCGACAGAGATAACTGAGGTGGTGTTGTGTCTCCCCTACATAAGCAACTTCTATCGTTATACATAGTCTTTGTAAAAAATGCAGTTTGTAACTTACCATTGAACACAGTAATGATTAGCATCAAAGAAAAGTTCGATAACGGGACCCCAAAATTTGACGAGGAGTGACATTTCTGAAAAATGTTTTTGTGAAGAATCATGGAATAACATTGGCTTATTCACTATTTGATTCAAGCTATGTAACGTGTGTGTTAAATTAGTATATGGTTTACATACCATAGTGTTATAACTTACATATGCACGTATATTATTTTCGTTGCTCTCTCATTACTGTTGCCGTAGAATCTTCGTCAAAAAAATCGATCAAATGAGACTTATGGACCTCATTTAGCTGACTGACTGGTCTATGAGGTTTTATTCGTTTTTTTAACCGGGATATCTCTCTCAGGATCATCATCATATGTTTTTTTCCACTTGCGAGCAGTGTCGTAATTGACATTGGCTGCTGAGGCTTCTTCCTTTGGTTTCATATGTTTTTCCTTTAAAAAGTAAAAATAACGCTTGCGATATTCGAGCGTATAAACGTTACATTGAAGATCTCTTTCCTTCTTAGGCTCAGCTTCTTTCATCTCAGTGTCGGCTCAACCTGAACGTTTTGGTTTTTGATATACTTTCGAAGATATGTCAAATTTTTCAGGCGAAATGACTTATCCTCAACATAAGCTGGTGCTTCCTGACCTTGCTCGTCAAAAATTTCACCGTTACCGTTTTCATAAAAGAAGTGAGTGTTCATGTTATAGCTCATTGCAAGAGTAAAATGAAAAAAAAAATTTGTATGAAGGGACTAGCCTTTTTATTTATAGTCAGATGATTTTTAAACAATGAGGGAAGTGAATAAAGAATTCATCAGACTGTTAATTGTAGGGTTTTTATCAATATCTTTTAGTAAAATGAAATCTCTCAAAAAAATGACCAATTGGTTTCTAAAGTCCGACCAACGATTTCCAAATGGCAGTGGAAGCACTGTACTAACAATCGACTGCTATTTTTGGATAATGATTTTTGTACGGGAAAAAATAAGCGTGGCCACCTGACACGAAGTGAACGAGAGCTAAAAAGCACGTGCGTGTAAGTATATTAATACTGTAATACATGATTCATTGTTGGATATATAATAGATATTTCGGAATAAACTATATATAAAATGGAATGTCTCTTTCTCTCCTTGAATCTATACAAGGTGTATATATCAACATTGATTCTTGATAAGTGAAATGCATATTAAACGGAGTCCTACAAATGCAGTAATCTCTCTTTCTAAAATATAGATGAAAAACGTGGATGATCCGTTTTATTCGAAGGTCTTACAAGCTAACATTTATTTTGTACACTCTTGGAACAATCATAAAAGTCACAATATGATTTTTATGTATTCAACTAAATGGTATTATAATAACAAAACCAAGGTATAATAAATATACTTAATCATACAAAAGGAAAAGGAAAAAGAATGAAAAGAATGATGAGAAGTAAGTCTAAAACAATATATATAAAGTCCTTTAGAGTTGTACTAAATTGTATTATCGTATCCAATATGACAATGGGAGTTGATTATTAACAAATTAAGTAATTGGGCTTTGGTTAAAGTACGCTTAGAAAGATATCATGAGACTGTAGATAAAAAGCTACAAGATGCATGCAGCTATAATGCTATTAGTATGTGTAGAGAGATAGAGAAAGAGAGAGAAGATATGAATAGTAATCCTAGCACACTTAAATGCGGGATATATCAATGACTATTGTATAGTCTCAATATCAATGATGATGATGATGATGATAATAATAATAATAATGATAATTAGCAATGATGATTAATTAGTGTTAGTTGAATAAAACAAGAACAGCGCGTATGGGTCGTTAGTATTGAATTCTGTTTAGAATTGAACGATATGAAGCATAATTTTCTATTTTATTTTATCACCAACATCACTTATAAAAGCAATGAAATCTAAAAAGTATAGGAAATGTGATTGGGAACACAAGGCGAAAAAATACATCTACTTTTTCACCTTTTTTGTTTCCCTTTTCGTATCTTTTTATATATTTCTTTTCTCTCTTTCTCTCTCTTTTTATTATTTCTTTCTTTCTTTCTTTCTTTCTTTTCAATATCTTCTCTTATTCTTCTTCTAGTTTAACTAGTATTATCCCTTTTTTTCTATTAGACCATCTTTTTTTTTTTTTTTCTGACAACCTGTAATAACAAGAATATAAATAATAATAATAACAAGAATAAAAATTAAAAATGGAAGACGATTTACTTTATTATGATGCATCAGAGTATTCAAGTCCGTCATCTTCAAACACATGTTCCTCATTTGAATCGAGCTCATCGGAAATGACGGATGCTTCAAGTATTGTGTCCAGCTGTTCTGATTACTTTAAACCTTCACCAGAAGAATACTACAGTGCTCTACCATTGACTCTGGGCTTTGAAGATAGTTTATCATTTGATATGTTACGATTATACGAAGTAGGGTTTAACATTGGATTTAGTAAAAATAGAAAACTAATTGTATAAAAATAGAAACTACTTCCTTCACGAGATTCTTATAATAAACGACAACTTGTAATTAGTAAAATAGAGGAGATGTTACACCGAGAATGGCCAGATCAGCACATCCAAGTGCATTTATTTGGGTAACAAACAATAACAATCAAGTATAATGTAGACATCCATTTCTTACCCTTATGTGTATAGCTCATCTGTAAATGACTTGGGAACAGACCAATCTGATGTTGATATTTGTATTTCTACTACTTGGACCGGCTTAAAGTGTATAAAGACCTTGGCTGCCGTCCTAAAGAAGAGTAAGTTGGTGTAGCATCAATATTTATGTAATAATAATTATTAATATTTTCAAAAAAAAAAAAACAAAAATAGATGGTTTGCAGGTACTTCGAACCATCCCAAGAGCAAAAGTTCCCATTGTAAAAGTATGGGATCCTGAACTGTAAGGAAAGATAAAACTATGCGTGTATAAATGTATTTATTTTATGTATTATTAGCCAATTAGCTTGCGATTTAAATGTGAATAATACTTTGGCTTTACAAAATACAAAAATGATAAAAACCTACGTCTCTATTGATCCTCGAGTAAGACCATTAGCACTTATTATTAAACATTGGACAAAGCAACGTGGTATAAACGATGCAGGTAATGTATTTAAAACCATAAAAATAACACTCGTTTTTACTCACTGTATATATAAAAACAGCGGATGGAGGAACACTTTCTACTTATAGTTGGACATGTATGATCGTCAATTTTTTACAGACACGAGAGCCTCCTATTTTACCCAAACTTCACGAAATACCTCATGATTTATCTCTAGACAATATTGTGATGAACGGGCTGAATACATCGTTTTACAGCGATGCAGACTCCCTACAAGATTTCGGAAAGGACAATCATGAAACACTCGGAGGTCTATTTTATGCATTTTTTAGAAAGTACGGCTTTGAGTTTGATTACAAAAACCAAGTCATCTCTGTAAGATCCGGAAGGCTAATAGACAAGATGGAAAAGGGCTGGCATAAAGGAATTGAAAGCCAGCGATTACTATGTATAGAAGAACCATTCGATGTGCGTCGAAATCTCGGGAATTCAGCAGATGAGGCATCTGTAAAAGGACTGCAAAGGGAATTTCAAAGGGCTGTGCATTTGCTTTTGGAAACAGAGGATTTGGATCTTGTTAACAATCTATATCACCCGCCCCCTCCATCTTATTCTATTCTTCATCATCATCCTTCCCCTTTTGTTCATCACTATCATCATGTTTTACCATCTCAACAACAACTATACCATCAATCATATACTAAACATATTCCGGTTCCACGTAATACATATCCTACAGTGACCGACTCTACTTCTACATCTAGCACTACCACTACTGCAACTACTACTACTACTACGACCGGAACTACTTTAAACAACAACAAACATAATTATACACACAATAAAAACAGCAAGCACAACAATAACAACAACAACAACAACAACAAGCACAATAACAAATACAGCAACAACGGCAACAGTAATAATAATATCAACAAGAATTCAGCAGCAATACGTTATTCCCCTGCGGCTGTTTCTCCCCACCAGCCATCTCCTGCACCTTACTATATCATTTATGCAAACCCAACCTTAAATTCTTCTTACTATGTGCCTGTTTATCTATTACAAGAGAAATCATCTCCGCCGTCTTCCTCATCTTCAGGGCAAGTTCCGACAAATGAGCGGAATAATCAGAGTCGGAGATCCCATCATACTGATTATCAGCAGAGAAAAGATCATCAAACAATGAAAAAGACGAACAATAACCAGAAACAAAAGAGAAAGAATTACCTTCAACAAAAGAAGAAGTTAGGAAAGGTTGCAGTATCATAACTAAAAAAAAAAAAAAAGAATGTCTGTTGACTATTATTATTATTATTTATATCTATTTTATTATTATTATTATTATGAAGGATGGTAATAGTAAAATATTATATATAAAATAAAGAATTATATAGTTTTTATTGATGGTTTTATATAAAATAAGTGGCTTTATAAGATAGAATTGCTTTATATAGAATAGCTTAAAAATAGATAATCAATAACTTTTTGGGTTTGAAAAATCATTTTTTATTACTCTTTCTCTCTCTCTCTCTCTCTCTCTCTCTCTCTCTTACACTCTCTCCTTTTTCTCACTTGAGTAAAGCGTAGTAATACATATAACTTTTCTTATTTCTTCCTGTTTTTTAAATTATTTTACTACGCTTTTCTTTTCCATCCATTTCTCTTTCTCACACACACTCTTTCTATACGTAGACCTTTCTTTTTCGCCCTGTTATCGCTTCGTTATATATGGAACCAAGCACTAGCGATAGCGTCAATACATCCTCCAATCGCATTTCTCCCCGCATTGTCAGGTCAAATTGGTTAGTTTTTTCATGGAACCAAATATCAAGAGCAAGCAGAGCGCTCTTAATTATTTCTTTGTCGCTTGTTTTAATACAAGTAAGTTTTTGTTTTGCATAAATGAAAATTAAAAAAGATGACGATATATTATTTAGGTGATTGCAAGTGTTATTAGTTTAGTTATTGGAAAAAACGAATCGTGCGAAAAGCCATTACAGATGTATCTGATCATACATGTTGCCAGAGTAGCACTCACAGTGCCCTTCCTTATCTATCATTATCTGTTTAAAGGACGAAGACGTAGAAGACAACCATCGCCACCACCACAACAACAACAACAACAGCCAAATCAAGAAGAAGCAACAGGAGCGGATTCAGCAATTACAGAAGCACAAGAAGAACATGATGCAGAGACAGCCGATACCAATAGCAATAACAACAGTGGACAACAACCGCAACAACCGCAACAACAGACAACATCATTGATTGGTGGATGGACAGAGAGATTCAAATCGATCCTTGATTTATTTGGTATTCTTTGGTTTATTGTTGGAAACTATCTATTATTTTCAGCATCCAGTTGCTCAGTTCAGGCACCTATACTTTATTACACAATATTAGCGTGGGTTCTTTTGGGTTACCTGATTATCTTGATACCAGTACTCTTATGCGCCTCTGTTATATTCTGCTTACCGCTAGTGCTTGGTAAGTTAAAAAAACATATAATAATATCTCCTTGTTATTGAATACAATTATTTTATTTTTTAGTTGCAATGCGTGCATTTAATATTAACGTATCGAACGTCATGGTCGGTGGGTCAAAAGAGGAGATTGCAGCTTTGCCTATATTTAAATTCAAAGGTGATGAGAATGGAATAACCCCTTTGCCATCATCACATAATTCAGAGCAAAAGCCAGAAGAAATAAAGAAGAAGAAAAAAATTGGATTTGTTAATATATTTAAAAGACGCCAACAAAAACAACAAACGGATGTATTGGAGGATGGAAAGGAGTACGAATCAATATCGATGCGATCGGAAGATGCGGTTTGTGCTATTTGTTTATCCGAATATGAAAATAATGAGTTGATATGTAAATTATGGTAAGCTTATTTTAAATAAATGGAAGAATTACGTGTATATAAACTTGCTTACTTGTAAAAGGTGTGAGCATCATTATCATAAAGATTGCGTTCAAGAATGGTTAGAGTTGAATTCAAAATGCCCATTGTGTAAAAGGGACTTTAGAGGAAAAGATCACCACGATTCGGATATGGAAACAGAACAAGAGGAAGAATAATAATTATACTTTTATTTGTTTATTTAGCCTGTATATATATAAATAATAATAATAATAATAATAACAATAGTAATAGGAATATATATTTCACTTTTACAATTTTAGTCCACCAAAGCAACAATCATTCTATAAACATAGAAGAAGAAGCACTATAGTTATAAAAATAAGATTGTTATTTACCCGTCAATTCTGTCCAATCAACTTGTTACTTACAAGAACATAAAAACCAAGCTTTATAAAGCTCTCTCTTTTATGTTTCGATAAGGTACGGAATATCTCGGTAGCATCATACATGTGTGCATTATCCATCACCCTGTGTATAATTACTAACAATTAGTAATAATAAATATATCCTTCTTCATTTCAAGAAAACTTACTTTCTGATATTAATTACTAGAATTGGTAAATTAAAGAGCATGGGCAACCAATGACCAGTTACAAGAAACATGACAAATACCAATGTTTGTAGTCCCATTTCAGGCAAAACAAACTTAATGTATATTACAGATCAATATCATTCCTATTTCTAAGTATATTATCTTGTTTTTACCTGGTTCAACTTGTTACAGAGATCGATTGGGTTGATGTAATCACATTCCAAATCAGAGAACATGATGACCTATTCATTTTAAAAATGTAGTAAAGAGAGTATAAACTTCATCATTTAGCAAAATTCTAAAAACATAAAAAGGATACGAAAAACACCGTCAAAAATAGTAGAATAGCATCTAGTACAAGAGTTGATAGATAAAGAAGTGCAGGTCCAAACATTATATTTGACTCTTACAAGAAGAAAAGCTTATGTGTATTACACTATTTTCGGAAAAATGAGATAAAGAAATTTTTAATTGGATGAAAAACAAGGAAATTCATGTCACAAGATATGGTTTGCTTTTTATATATATATACCCTTTAGCGCGTATAAATAAAGCAATGAAAACGATTCAGTCTTCCTTCACCTTACACTTTTCACAGTTAATCACACAATTCCTATATAAATAAGTGATAGTTGAAAATTGATAATTGATTATTTGATGCCTATCATAATTTCAACCTCAATGTTGCTGCTGTCGAGTAATCCAAACTTCGGAACTCGTACTTACATTATATTGTACAACATTGCTATCTCCAAAAAAAATAAAGCCAAAATCACAAGCCAAAAGTGGTTTTTTTGTAACTCAACTGTTTGTGTGCAAAGATATGTCAAAACGAGATATTTATTTAGCAGTAAGTGGATCGACTATGTATACCCTTGATTAAACTTGGTCATAAGAAAAACCTGCTATGATGTTATAATCATATAAACGTTTTCATGAAGTATTAGTGCCTTCTAAATCATTCTCCTATCTCAAACTTTCATTTGAAAAAATATTGGAGGTATATATCAGTTGTGGTCACCAAATGTCTGTCGCCATTTTTTTATACGTCCAGACACCGATAGAGCGTCTCTTTAAAAAAGATAAATGTTTATTTTTTTGCTTTTATGATAAAGGAGCTTGCGTCTTTCATATCTTTCTTTTCCATCACCTTTTATTATTTTTTAAAAATGAAAAGCAAAGTGATCCTCTTTACACATGGGAATCTTATCATCTGCTCCTACATAGCCATACCATTCTAAGAAGGATCCTCTTGTTTCAGAAATAGATACAGTGTGGTTTTGAACATATCAATGGTGAGTTTTACAGTTTTTGTCACTCTAATAAACTCATTGTCAGTTCAACTAAAAACGACCTTTCCAAATTTAATGTAGCTTTGTTCCATATCAATGTTTTTAACCTGAGATAAGCATTTGTACTGTTTTTTTTTTCGTGAACGTATAAATGTTAAGATTTTCTTGATTGTCAAACTGAGACTCACTTGTTTTTTTATTGTGCTCTCAAACTCGCTATTGTCATTTTGACAATTTGTAGTTCCTCCTTGCTTTTTTGAATTTTCTGGCAAATACCACTTCGTTTCTGTTTATTTTTTTGGATGGTGTTATAATTTCCATTGTTTTGAAGAATGTCATCTTCTGTCATTTCTTCTGTAGTAATCTATCCATTTTTAGCCAGTCGTATATTGTTTTCGGTGAATAATTGTCTACGCTTGTTTACTAAATCTTTTGTACTCCTCTTCATAGCATCTGACTCTGCTTGCTGTAGAGTAATTTTATGATACAAATCTCTGTCGCTGTTTTTATTTTCTTCTTTTGTATTGCTTCACTATCGGTGAATTTTAGGATCATAGAACATGCTTGGGGACCAAAAGAAAGTTGTTTCCTTTTTGAAGTAAATCTTTTCAGTCAAAAATAATATAGTATAATATAATATAAAAAATATTATGAACATGAAGTTTAGCCCAACTTATCAGCTTTTTCACTCTTAAAAGGTTTCATATTAGCTTCTATGTTCCAAAAGTACCTTTGGAAACTAAAGTCAACTTTCTGATCTATATTTTTCTATATTTTTGCCAGCTCTGAACTAGACTATACTTTTCACTAGAAAAGATAATACAAATGAATGTTGTCAGTTTATTGGCTTAACTCACGCTTGATTACACTTACAGTGATTTAAGGTAGATGATAAGATTCCCATGTGTAAAGAGGATCACTTTGCTTTTCATTTTTAAAAAATAATAAAAGGTGATGGAAAAGAAAGATATGAAAGACGCAAGCTCCTTTATCATAAAAGCAAAAAAATAAACATTTATCTTTTTTAAAGAGACGCTCTATCGGTGTCTGGACGTATAAAAAAATGGCGACAGACATTTGGTGACCACAACTGATATATACCTCCAATATTTTTTCAAATGAAAGTTTGAGATAGGAGAATGATTTAGAAGGCACTAATACTTCATGAATAATTTCTTCATACTCCATGTTTACAGTATACAAATATGTAAAAGCGCCGGACCCATCAAGTTAGCCACAGTGGCTGATCAGGTTGTCATCATCTGCTTACAGAGGATCTTAGAGTTGGAGGCTTCTTAGTGACGTTTTTATGTTTTTCATCCGTCATTATTGAGTAAAAAATGCAATTTTTATTAATGTCAAACTCAAGTGAGCTAACAAGGCACAGGGAGTAATATTTTATGATTCGTTTATACCTTCCAATAAAACATGCGAACAGTTATGTTAACCATGCCTTGCTTTTTTGCACAATCCAGGAGACGATCTACTCTTTGACATTTATTAAAACTCTAATTACCTTAATTCTAGGTTTTCTATTATTTTATACTCGTCTTAATTTTTTTAAACATAATTGATTAAGAAATATATAACACTGAAGTAATATGCTTTTATATGAGGTGAATAAATCAATGTAACTCTACTTAAATTATTGGAGGAGCTTGTTTTTGTCGTGTGTTTGTTTGGTTTTCGAACTGCTGTGGCCCTATATCAACTGGAGAGCGATCCGAGAATATAATTACACGGTAGGTAAAGTAAATTGTGTTTAGGTGACTCTAGTTTACTGTACCAATGTACGAAACAGTGATAGATTTAGTTTATTTAACTCATTAGATAACTTTACTCAATACCTCACCCCGTTCTCTGGCTTTTCCAGCGAGGACCTTTCTCCAAGCAGTAATAGGTGCTATAATCTCATCTAACATATTGGAGATGCACTCCAGGAAACCAAAGTGGCAAGCTGTCTCCGGGTGACTCAAAGCCACCGTAAGAAGATGCATGAGCATAAGCTCAAGTACCAAAGTCTTATAATCGCATCGTTTCACTTGGACGTATGTTAAGTGAAAGCACAGCACGCCCTACTATGCCGCATTCGATTATAAGCAATATCCCATAGAATTAAAAACTGATGCCTAAACTACATTCTAAATAGTCAAAACCTAATATAAAAACTCTACGAATCTTCTGACATTTAAGTTGAGCAAATTGCGCTTTTTTGATTGAGGTAGAACCTCTCTTTTAATAATAGACCAAAATATTGGTTGTGTCCATTGTTTTCAAATGACACTTTATTTTTAGTAAAACCATCTTATTTGTATATTAAAGTCGTCCTTTGTTGTTGGAATAGCAAAACGTAATGCCAAGGTTAAACTCAAGGTGTTATTATCAAATGATACTGTTTTATTTTTAAATTATACATAAAGTTTACACTACAAAATCAAAAGTAGACAGGTAAGACAAGTGATGGCACATGCTCAAAGTAACAATCAACCCGCATTCCGTAATTTACCAAAAAAAATAAAAAAAAATAAAAAACAAACACCACTTTATAAAGTGCACCATTTTCATAATGGTTTTGTATAAAGTATTTAATAGCAGCATTATATATATAAAAGGTAATGTCTATACAATTAGTTACTTGTTTATTTTAGTACTCAAAAGGATAAAGAGTTATAATGCATTTCTTTTGTCGCATCAGAAAAAGAAGAGAAAATGCTAATCGTTACACTTGTTTTTCATTGTTACTCGTTTTTTTCGTATTACGTTTGTGCAAGGAGAAGCTTCTATTTAAATGTGTACCAACTAAAAATAGAATTTGCCTTTTTATGTGTAGTTTTTAAGTATACTTTGTACCCAATAAGTTTAAAGATGGTATTCTTCCACTCTCGTCTTTCTCCTTTTCTTCATCTGGTATTTTTATAAACAAAACGACATAATGGTATGGTAAACAAAATCAGATAGAATGACTTTCTGTTTTTGTTACATCCGCAGTGCAAGTGTCACCATGTGTTTATTTTTTTTCCAATTACCAGAAACCCATTTTACAGACTATTTTTTTTTTACCACGATTAAGGAACATCCGACAGTGATTATATGGAATCTTAACAATGCCTAATTTTTGGGATGAGAGATCAATTCTCAAGTTTATTAATCGAACCAATAAAAAACAGTGCAGTAATTCTCATTGTCCTCTTTTACATTAAAAACAAAAGTAGAAGTACGCTATTATAAAGCAATGATCTTTCATGTTCAAAGAATGACACGTTAAAAGTGACATTCTATCTTATATAAAACGTATAAAGTAAATATAAATGAGATCTATTGTTTAACAGTTCTTTTTTTCGATATGTTACTATCTTATTAATGAAAAAATATATCGCATGACACGCGGGTATTCTGTTTTCTGTATTGGTTGTAAAAGTTGTTTTGCTTTTGGAGATGCCTTTATTAGCAAGTAAACATATTTAATACATCCAATTTAATTGTAGCCAATTCTATTGGAAATAATTTAAGCTAAGGGAATTTTTAACCAAGCGCCGAATCAGATTTACTCTTGCATTTGTGATTTATTTATTCTTTAAAAGTCTATTATTGCTCTTGTTTAATAGAATAAATTATGAATATAATAAAGAATAGTGTTACATTTTATATTTTATATTTGAAACTTTATTTAAAAGCAGGATTTTTTTTATTTCTTGTTTGCCATCATCCTCCTGCTTTACTTTAACATAGTTTAAACTAACCAAATAAGGTTATCTTGATTCTTTTTAGGGAAACCTTTTATATTTTGTACTTTTTGTATCTCACCCCCCAGTTTTTATTTTAAAACATTATTATCTGATCACTGAAATGCTTTATTGGTGTGACACTTATAATTGTATTTCCTTTTTCTGCAATTTAGTTTTTATTTTTTCATTAAAAAGAAAAAGAGAAAAGTGAAAGGCTTACAGTAATTCTTCTATTTTTGCGAGTTTTAACTTTATCTCGCTATAATTACGAATTTTCTTTGTTTTTGATTTATTGATTTTGGCGTTTCACGTTCACAAGTGCTTCGTCTCCTTAAAAAAATATAGCAAACCACGGAGTTTAAAGAACAAATGACAAACCAATACTTCATTAGAATGCAGCACACGCAGTGGTTGCAAGAAACGTTTAATATTCTTTTTCTATTTTTTATTATTTTCTTGTTTTTGCTATTCATTTGTATACAAATTATCAAGAGGAATTAAAGATGTTGAGGGAATTGGAGTTTTTTTCTTTGTCCTTTTTTTTTTTGAAAAGACAAGATAGGTTAGTCTAACAGAAAGAAAAGTAAATAGGAGAGAAGGTGATGAAATAGAAAAGGAATGTGATTATAAAAGGATTGGATAAGGGAAAATATACATGCAAAGCAAATAATAATAAAATAAAGAAAAAAAGTTTACAAAAAAGAGAATAATATATATATATAAAAGAGTCTTTTTTCACCTAAATAATAGTAATAAAGGTATATTGTTTTTTTTTCAGAGAAAAAAAAATAAAATAAAAAAAGGGGTTGGGTATGTTTGCTTTGTTTTTCTTGTTGCCTTTTGACTTTAATGAACAATGATAATTTGTCCAGCAGTACCTTCTAAACCTTGAATTTCGCTTACACTCACAACGCTAGCAGTATCACTGCCACTGCCCGAGTGATCCAAAACGATACTTTCCCTCTTTTGTCGCTGTCTTCTTGATGAGCTTTGTCGTCGATATGGGGATGCTGGTCTCTCTTCATCTTCATCTTCAAAAAGGGCAACAGAACCAACCTTAGCCAGTGTCATCTTGCGTCTGTAAAGCATCACTTGCTTAAAGAGATTTAAAACAGAGGACGAGTTGACTAATAGCTTGAGATGAGACATGAAACTGTAATAGTCACATACTGCAACTAATTTGTCGCGACAAAATCTGTCAATGGGGAGCCAAGGTTGTGCAGGTGCAGGTTGTTGTCTATTTTTTCCAGATGATGACGGAGTAGGTAAGCGCATACGGAATTCACACACACGCAACAAGTTGCAGCATGTACATTTAGTTTTAGGAGGCATTGGTTGGGGTTGCTGCTGTTGAGTCTGTAGATGATTGTTGTTGGACGAGGTACTGATATGGCTTGTACTTGGAGAAGTTGTGATGGATGTGGTAGAAGAAGAATTAGTAGTAGTTGAAAAGACAGAAGAGGAAAAGGCTGGGTGTCCGTTCCAACTCTGAATTTCGCATTTATTTTTGGAGATAGCATCCAACAATTTACGTTTGAACCAAGGCGACTTCCACCATCCACCTTGTGATTGGAAAAACAAACAGGGTTCAACATCTTCCGTCATTACACGTTTGAAGAAAGCAGTGGCGGGAATAACTGCAGCGGTGGGAGATCCCAGGGCTTTCACATGCTGCTGAAACTCTGAAAATACAAAACCATCGATACGAATGGTGCGGTTTTGAGCATTACTTTTGCTACGGCGATGACCGTGCACGATCGAGTCATCCATATTCACGGAGAAACGAAGGGGGTGGCTTGCACGGGTCGAGTTGAAACGAGTAACAGTAGGAGATAGTGGCTCATCTTCATCTCCGTCAAAGGACTGTCTTTGATCTGGGTATTGAGAGTAGCGGCGTGAAATGGTTGCACTAGTGTTTGTACTTTGATGAACAGCAGAATCAAGTTGAACAAGTAAGTCCTTAACTTGTCTCAGTCGAGAATCACGGAGGTCCCAGGCATCTAATACAAATTCAAGTTTACCACTTTGCTCACGGGAAAGTTTTACCAAGCCATCTCTGTCGGTTACTTCATCCATCAATATTTGGTTCAAAGTAGTAAATAAAGATGAAGTGATATTCTCTACATCTTCTTCGAGTGCTTCTTTATCCTGCTCTACAGTGGCTCGGAGGGACTCTTCCTCTGAGAGTGCAGAAGCAAGAGAACTCAAGTCACGTTTCAGATAAGCTTTCTGTTCGATTTGTTGATCTAGTTGAGCTAAAAGTTGTTTACAATTTGTACAAAAGTGGCTATCCTCTATCATGGCGGAAGCAGAAGAAAAGAAGAGTGGGTTTGCAGTAGGTGTAGGTGTGTGATGTAAGCCAGAAGATATCGAGGTTGAAGTAGAGAAGCGAGGATGACCATCTTCCTGTCTGACAGAATCTAGGTCAGTACGATCTGATACATGAGAAGAAGATGCAGAGTCCAGTCCATCCATTAAATTCAAGGGCTCTTCTTGATCCGGCATAGTCCAACAAGTTGGATCTGTTGCTGAAGAGCGGTCTGGTACAACATCCTTTTTCCTCCACTCGGTCATTGCAGCTTGTCTGCGTTCTAGTTCACCCTCTTCTAAATCTTCCTCTACATCATGAAACAGCGGTGCGGGAACTGCAGGTGTTTCCGTTTGCTGTGCCTTCCGAAGATAATTTAAGCACAGACTAAGAACAGATTGAACTTCGTCTTGGACGTTCTTATTATCTGTTAAATCTGACAACAAAACAATCGTTTCTTTGCTATTAAATTCCAACTTTTGGAGTTTACTGGAAAGGTGATGGATATATTGATCTTTTTGTGAAAGTCCCACCAACCACTCGTTACGATCATGCTCATATTTACAATGTATAGTCTAAAAATAATAATAAATAAACACATTTGCCATGGCCATTCCCCTCTCGACTACCTTCGTCACCGAGGGACCCGTCTCTGCCGCCACTACCGCTCTCGCCGTTACCGCCGTTTCTACCTGAAGTAAAAATAATAAACAAAAACAAATCTCTTACCTTCCTTTCTACTTTCCACGTTAACCTTTACGACAACTTTTATTACTGGAAAATATACGACTAAATTCACCCCCCACGGCTTACTCTACCTCTAATTTTTCATTTAAATTTTTTTCAAGAGGGTCTTACCAACCTGTTCGTCTTGACCCTAGTTGGTTAGTTAAAGCTTTAGCGACGATGGAAATAAACATTTTCTCTTGTGTTTTCATTAATCCTAGAAGTTAAGCATGGACCCCTCTCACGCATGTGTGGTATAATTCTAACTAAATGGACTCGATGTCCTAATGGATTTTCGGACTTCAACTATCGTACGTGTAAGAAAAGGGAATAGTCACAATGTCATGTTTTATTTAAATAAGTATATTATGGTGTTATTTAACTAATTAAATTGTGATGTTATTTTATTTCACATAATGATAAATGATGAAATATAATAATAAGTAATATTGCATGTATAACAGAAAAAGTTCCACTGATATGATAAAACTTTTACCTTTCACTATAATTTTCTTGAGAAATGAATGAAGAAATTATTATAGTAGGAGGCAGTATTATCTCGTCACGATTTTATACGTCGTGGTCAAAAAAATATGAAAAAAAATGAGGAAATCACAAAGTCAGTATAGTAAGTTATTATTACTCTATTTTGTGTAGTCTATGAACTGAGCTTAGTATACGAAAAAATTTTTTTTCCCAAATTTTCACACAATATTGGCTTTTCGAGACATTACGTGCGTGTTCGAAAAAATAAATAAATAAACAAAATAAATATATAATAAAAAATATCACATCAAAACATAATAAGGGGAAAAAAAAAAGAAAAAAGAAAAAAATTAAAAAATGGAGAAAAAAATTATAATGTGTATATTTTCATATTATATAATTTTCTTTAATATTATCTTATTTTCTCTGATAATAAGGTTCAACCTTTGTTGTTTTTCTTTGGCGCTTATTCTTCTTATAGCTAATTATTATAGTTCTATATTTTTATACCTTCAACGGTCACGAAGATGATGAAATAGCAATGTCGTTGCCTGGAGTCTACTTGTATGTCTACTGCGAAAAGAGCCACCGCTTCTTAAATGACTTCTTCTGCAAAATGGAAAGAATAATGTTCGGGTTCTGTAGTAACGTTTCGAACTTAGTTCTCAACAACTTAATCTTTTGCTAGAGAGCCATTCAATTTGTTTCTTTATACCAAAATAAAGAATCATTATAAATAAT
>MU622282.1:70771-107980 GCA_025399235.1 Backusella circina FSU 941
TCACCGCCGTCTCTGCCCAGGGAGCCACTGCTTCCATCAGCTCTCCCCTTACCGGTACCGTTTACACTGCCGGTAGCGATGCCACCATCGCCTGGTACAACCCTGTTGTTGCCACCATCTCTCAAATCAACCTTCTCAAGGGTCCTGCTTCTGCTCTTGTTCCCGTTGCTTCCGTTGCCACCAACGTTGATGCTTCTCTTGGTCAATATGTCTGGACCATCCCCGCTGGTACTGCCGCCGGTAACGACTGTAAGTTTTTAAAATCACTGGATAATTTTCAATTGGAATTGGGATTGCAACAATAGCAACATAAAATGAATACAATGGACTGACAACGACCTTTTTTTTTACTTTAATTAGATGCTTTCGGTCTTGGTTCCAACCCCAACGTTTCCTACACTGGTTTCTTCACCATCAACGCTGGTACTGGTGGTAAGTTTTTAATTGGATTAATCAGAAATTAGGTGATTGACTCTTTCTTTATAATAGCTGCTGCTTCCGGCTCTAGCTCTGCCGCTGCTGGTTCTTCCTCTGCCGCTGCTGGTTCTTCCTCTGCTGCTGCTGGCTCTACCTCTGCTGCTGCTGCTACCAGCGCTGCTTCCAGCGCCGCTGGCTCTTCCAAGCCTTCTTCATCTGCCGCTGCCTCTGCTTCTTCCTCTGCTGCTGCCTCTGGTGCCAGCAAGAACGTCGCTGCTTTCGGTGTTGCTGCCGTTGCTGGTGCCGTCGCTGCTGCTTTGATCTAAGTATCATAACATCTTACTAGCTTACAAGGTTTTATAAAGCCATTATCTATTTGTACTCTTGTTTTACTTAATCCCCTTATTCACTTTTCCTAAGAGAAAAAGAAACAAGGGACATATGTCACCTCTTTCTTTTGTTTAAGCCCCCACATTTTTTTCCTAATAATAACCATGTAAACATTATTTTTTTTTATTTTTTTTTACTTCGGGAAAGTGAATACTATATCAAAAAAAGTAATTAAAAAAATTAGAAAAATCATACAAAAAGCTATTGTCTATTCTACTGTTCATCTTTTTTAAACAATTGAAAAAAAGGGTATTTTGTTAAATGTGCATCGCGCTCTTGATTTTTGGGGGTGTTGTACAATAAGTTGAGATTGAACTACTTTATTATAAATAAAATAACCATCATTATGTTCCCATGGTGGTGTATTTTAAAGAGCAAAAAAACCCAAACAAATCAGGCACGGAACTTGAAAATTATACATTAGTGTTCCTTTCTCGTGCAACATAGTACCTCTCCTATCGCACAAAGGGAGTGGTAGAGTAAAAAAGAAGAAAGAAGTACAATTGCACATATTTTCACACCACTCAATTTATAAATATCTCTATTTTATCATGATAATCTCATTATTGGCATTGTTATCGACAAAGAAGAATAATTCTTGTAAGATTTTCAAAGGCTTGTGAAATTAAGTGGAGTTCAATTTACTTTTATTAGATTATTTTTTTTTTAAAAAAAAAAAAAAGACTCCAGTTGGGGGGTATAGGAATAAGGAGGATCGGAAAAACATACAAAAGTGCACGAAAACTTATTCTGTGTTCTCCTACATTGTTTTGTTATGATTTTTATGCGTTTTAACGAAATGTTTATTTTCTTTTTAATAGATAGATCAAATCTACGCCACTCTTGATAATATGGCCTCAAAATAGTAGTTTCCCAATTGTTTTTTATTTCTCTTAAAAAAAAATCAGCCAGGAAACCAAACATGTAGGACAGTTCATTGCTCATTACCTCATTCTGGAGTACTAAAACGTGATTCCCCTATCAAATTATTGTACAATTGATATGAGCGAATTTGTCTTTCACCCGATAATTCCACCAATACTTATGGCGAAGCCAAGAAATAAAGGAAGAAATCCGGAAAAATAAAAATAACGACTCTTCGCTCACTTTTTCGCTAATTTGTTTTATCCTTAGCAATTGGCACTCCAACTTGGTGAAAGAAAATACAAAAATAAATGTCTTTACCTTTTAGGGGTTTTCTTTTATTTTTGCAGTTGTCTTTTTTTGTCAAGGTTTCAATAGCGTCGTACAAAACTATCATTTGACATGGTATCTATTTGTAGTCTTTTCTTTGAATATGTAAAAGCCCCTTGGTCATAAGAAAGTAGATAAGAAAAATAAAAGGGTAAGAGCAAAAAAAAACCTGATTTTCCTGCTAAGGTATACTATTGTATTAATATTTTAGTCTATTAGATCATAGTAAGTGATTTATTGCTTTTTTATATCCAATAACAACTTTTTTTTTTTTGAATTACACCTTTTTTAAGCACGTAACAAGATTAACTATTGTTGTAAAAATCACCTGAAAAATTTCATGTAAGCTAATTTGAATAAAATTGCTAACTCTGATCTCATTATCTTTCTCGATCAATCGAGTCCCATGTCTAAATCCATTATATTTCAAGTTCAAAAAGTATGTAATAAACATAGTAAAATTAAAATACAATAAAAAAGATCGAGATAAAACAAAAGAAAAGATCATCGAGAGCTTATGAAGAGGAGATATAATATTTTGTAGTCCAGATGTCACTTTTTTTTGTTCATGATAAGCAAACTGGCGACTTTTCCTGTAAAAACAAATTACGTCAGACAGCAAATAATGGAATTAAATTACTTGATACAATGATAAGTTTTGTTAGAATAATTCAATATGTATGAGCATGTGTTTGCGTGAGTGTGTGAGTTTTTATGTGTTGTTGTTGGATGCGAACGGTATACGTCTTGGTGGTTCTAGTGTTTCCAAGGTCCCAAAAAAAAGATAGTGTCTATTCAATCCAATAGGTATAGGCGTATTTCACAAGAAATCCCTCTTATTTATGCGATGTGTTTCACGAGATTTATCCTCTTTTCCTAATTTATAAAGCGCGAATGTGCACAAGTAGTTTTAAAACACTAACATTATTGTTTTTATTTTTTGAAATTGACTTAAAAAAGATGTGTGTGTTCATCTAGTGTTTACCAAACAAAGGTGAATGTCTCTAATATGGCATCATCTACTGGAATGAAAAAAATAAATAAATAAATGTATATATAGAAACGCCGTATGAAATTAAGCAGAAAAAAGGATATCATACATTTAAGGAACTTCCAAAACAAAATAGTAGACCGGTTTCTATAGAGGAAGTTCGCCGATTTGCTATTGAAAAGTCAAAACCTTAATAAAAAAAATAAAGGTACTATCATGCTGGGACTAGTAAAGCTCAAGTAGTTTCCCGGATTAGTACCGATCATGAACATAGATATAATGGTTTTCATTACGATACGATATGATTTGCAAATCTCTTGAACAAAAATTATGTGCATATAACAACGTTACTATTGTCAGCAAGTGGTCAATTGGATATAGTTTGATCAACATGATATTAATGTAAAATAACGACCTTTTTAATGAAAGGAGACGTATGTAGGAGCGGGGAGAAACTTTGTTTTTCTTTTTCAGATTGCATCCACGTTAATGCATTAGGGATTTAAAAATTAGTTCAATGGTTGTATATGTTATAATGAAAACAAATAAGACATGTAAGGACATAACGTCCTCTTAAAGGATACAAAAAGAAATGTGTTAATTTTATAAATCGAAATAAATAATATTGGTTAGTCTTTTCTTTAAAAAAAGAAAAAACTTGAGTCTAAATTGATATTGACTTTAACATATATATAACAAATACCTCTCTAATGAACAGTTAGCACAAAAGTCGTGGTACTGACTTCGCCTGTCCAGAACACTTCCCTGGTAAGTTGAATATATCTTAATTTAAAAAATAAATGGATCTATAAAATCTTGGATTTAGCCGCATGCTTGTGGATCGGATAAACTCAGTTAACCTAAGAACCGCTGACTTTTTCCATTTTTCTGTGATGCTTTTTTGACATGTATTTTTTATCCTACTTTTATAATCATCCCCAGATGGTTCCATATATATTCTTGTGTGATACACATTTTTTTAACAGAAACATAATAAAATAAAACTGAAAGTAATATCTGATTTGGAACTTATTTAGATTTTAAATTTTGTACACCTACGAGCAATAACTTAATAAATTTGTGATTTGCCATCAAAAGTAAATATGCTACTAACTGTTTTTATTTCTGATCAACAAAAAAAAAAAAAAAAACGTTGGTCGCTTTTAAAGGCTGTTGATATCTTTAGGGATCAAGATTTATCAAGAATAAAATTCGACATTTAAGGATTTGTATGTGTGCTAAATAACCATTCACAATGTAAAAAATGGTAAATCTTGAATTTTGGAAAGGTGTATTTAAAATATCAATCTAATGTGTTCACAACAAACTAATGTAATTATAAAGAAGTAAATGTGGTTTTTGAGGCTGTTCATTGCTATGATTTATCGGGGTGAACTAGATTTTTGAAGCACATTTTAAAAGATAAGTTAGTGCGACCTTATAGACATTTCATATTATTATCGAATATTTTAGATTGGAAGCAAGTTTTTCGTTTAGAAGAAATTATTTTGACCTTTATGAAGAATAATCGGTTACTTTAGCTAGAAGAATGCTTCTATTATTGATGTATGTGTAAGAGTACTAAAATCTATAACAGCATACATTTAGAATAGATTCAAAACAACCTCTTAGTGTTTAAGTAGACGAGCTCTTTGGTTCTATTAAGATATATTCAACACCTTATGAACGTCTCCCTACTATTATACGGAAGAACAATACAAACATCCTCAAGAGGAAAATGCTCATGAAAGGATCATTAACAAATATCTTTAGACATAGATAAGTATAGTTTTTTTTTTATTATTTTTGAGCTGAAGCAGAGCAAAGATAAGTAGATAATATATTTTGTGAAAGCAAAAAAATATTATTATGGAATAATAATATATATCATTAAATGTTCAAAAATAATTCAGTGTACTTTGGTAAAGGCCACAATCTATCTGCAACGTTACGCTCCAGCTTATCAGCCAATTCACGAACATTTTCCATTTTGGGAATAACTTCTTCACAACAACGCTTGGCTAACTTCTCAATATCTTCTACGTTGATTAGTTCGACCATAAGATATTTGAGAGCCGTGATATCTTTTTGGAGACTATCTGTGATAGGTGTTAATTCATTCAGGAGGTCAACCTCTGGTGTTGATTGGACACCAATGTTCTTCATAAAAGAAGCGGCTTCTGCCAAGTCACGTCGATACTGATAAGCCGATGGTAACACTTGTTGAATAACCATTGTAATTAATGTTTGTGCTTCAATTGTTATATCCTTAGCATACTTCTCCATTAAAATATGGTAACGTGAATTCAATTCCGGTTCGGAGAAGACACCCATATTTTTCAACATGGCAGCATTTTCCTTTCTTAATAAACGTGCAAATGCTTCAGGAGACTTGATGATATTTGGCAAACCACGTTTAGCAGCTTCTTGAACCCATTGCTCTGAATAGTTGTCACCTTCAAATCGGATATTTTTAGTGATTTTGATATACTTGCGAATAATAGTGAACTGTTCTTCCTCAGACGCAATAGGCTTGTCACCTTTAATTTGATTAACATCAGCTAAAATTTCAGTCAAGGCTTTAGCAACAGCAGAGTTCAACAGCGTAACAGGGAAAGAAGGTGATTGCTTTGAACCAACAGCACGGAATTCAAACTTATTACCAGTAAAGGCAAATGGAGAAGTGCGGTTACGATCTGTCAAATCACGAGCAATAGGAGGCAAGTTTGAAACTTTAAGATCCAAGACAGTACCCTTTACACGAACATTTTGGAGCTCGAGACCGGCTGTTTGGTAATTTACTGGACGACTCTCTTCAACAGCGTTTAAGACTTCAGTTAATTGAGCACCCAAGAAGACTGATATGATACCAGGAGGAGCTTCTTGAGCACCTAATCGATGATCGTTTGATGCAGATGCGATACCCGCACGAAGAAGATCGCCGTGATCAAGAACGGCTTTAAGAGTAGCAACCAAGAAAAATAAAAAGCGTAGGTTGCTCTCTGGAGCAGATGAAGGATCCAAGAGGTTCACCCCTTGATCAGTTGACATACTCCAGTTACAATGCTTACCAGAACCATTAACACCACGGAAGGGTTTTTCATGGAAGAGGACCTTCAACTTATGTCGATGAGCAATGCGATGAAGAACATCCATGGTTAAAAGATTGTGATCAACAGCCAAAAGCGCCTCTTCAAAGATGGGAGCGACCTCAAATTGGGCGGGAGCGACTTCATTATGGCGTGTTTTGATGGGGACACCTAATTTAGCAAGCTCCAACTCACATTCACTAATGGTTGATAAAACACGAGTAGGGATTTTACCAAAGTAATGATCCTCAAGCTGTTGATGACGAGGAGGAAGACCACCTATGAGAGTTCTACCAGTAATTTTAAGATCAGGACGAAGAGTATAAAGACCACGATCAATCAAGAAATATTCTTGTTCAGTACCGAGCGTAGTGTACACGAATTTAGATCTGTCCTCTATAGATATGAAATCAATCAAATTAGTAAATACTTTATAAAAATATCTATATATCGAGTAATACCTAATTCTACAGGTTCAATAGCCTTAAGTAGATCTAAAGCAACTCTCTCCAAAATTTCTGACGATCTCAGGAGAACAGACTTCTCATCTAAGGCCTCACCGTTATAAGATATGAACACAGATGGAATATAAAGAATAGATGTGCCATGAGGAGCTTCCTGGATGAACATTGGGCTGCATAATAATAATAAGGTTAGAGACCAGCTATCGCTCAATCTAATTTACAACCTCCTAATCTTTATTTTTTTTTACCTCTTTGTATCCCAAACAGTATATCCACGTGCTTCAAATGTTGTGCGCATACCACCAGAAGGAAAAGATGAAGCATCTGGCTCTGATTGTAAAAGTTGAGAACCAGAAAAAGTATCAATAGCGGTAACCTAATATATACGTTATACAAAAGTATAATCAGTATTTCCAGAAAATAAATCTGTCAAAAAAAAAATAGTAATCCTCTATACTCCCATTTACCTCCTCTGCACCATCGACAAAATGGCTCTTTAAGGTTAAAAACGAATCGTGCTTCTCAGCAGTAGAATCGTTCAAAGGCTGGAACCAATGAGTAAAATGGGTGGCACCACGCTCGATAGCCCAAACCTTAACTGCATGAGCAATAGCATCGGCAGTAACTTTGTCCATAGTCTGTTTACCATTTAACGATTGGATAAATGCCTTGTATACAGGCTTAGGTAGGGCTTTTGCCATTTGCCGACGTGAAAAGACGTTTTGTCCAAAGACTTCAGACACAGACACGGGTTTTCCATTCGTTTGGGGGAAGTCAATGTTACGAGGGGCCTTGATTAAGGATTCACCTACAGTATTAAGTCGCGCTTGATGTGACATTATATGAATAAAAGTAGAGAGAAATAGAAAGAAAGAACGCAAAAGTGGCGAGGGATGATAAGGGTCAATATATGATGACTGTGTTTTTTTTTCTATAAATCTAAGTTTATTTTTACTCGTTCTTTTTTTTTTTTTTTGGTCAGACGATACTAATGCACTAAAGTTTGTTTAGTTCTTATAATAAAGTTTTACTTAAATTCAAGATCACCAAGAACTTGAATAATAATGAAGTAATTACCATTCAATTATACCCGTACTCTTCTTTCTTTCTTTGATATTTGAACGGTATATTTATCTTTTATTGTGGTTTATAACGGATTCGTCCCTTCCACTCTTTTAATTGTTTGCAGCTATATTTGTAACCAAATAGGAGAAATACATCGACAAATACATAGATCAATTGAAAATACCTTTGAATATATTTAGCCCGCTTTATTTTAGTTGAGTTATTTTTTTTATGGAAAAAAGTACAAACCGCCAAGATTATGCCATATTTAACGTATAATCAGTGATATAAATATAATTATAATATTGTCATTGACATCTAAAAATCCTGTCTAGGCCAGGATAAGAACAACAAAATAAAAAGAAATATGGAAATAACCTTCTTATTCTACCCACACTTTTCAATCGACATTTAAAATCATTCATAACGAATGCATATTATGCATCTACATTCATGTACTATGTATTCTTAAAGATTCCAGTGTATCTAACAGCCAATGCTATCAGAGATTTTTAAATTTAGTATAATATGTGTTGCTTATCGTCACAAAACTTGTAAAATGTATCTACTTTGTTTTGTTTATTTGTTTACTTTTTCTTCTAATAAATAGATTAGACTAATTAGGACCTATATAACTAATAAGAGAGATAAACACATTATGTTTATTGATTTTATTGGTGTCAAATGAAAGCTAATATTTATCCCTAAAAAATTTCTATCTATAAAAGGAATATCTCTTATCAGCAACATGAAACAGCAAAATCATGTGAAGTACTTCTTTTTTAAAAGCTATTAACATTGGCTTCCTTGAAGTACTACTTGATCAGAGTAAAATCTGTTCGTCTACTCTATTTCGAAAGAAGCGTGAAGTAGGAAATATAAATAATACAAGAACACTCTTCTACGACTATAGATAGTTATAATGCATTTATCAATTATATATATGTGTATGTAAACAATAAATTTTCTATTATAATGATTAGTAATTGATAAAAGAACAATCTCATTCACTCAAGTATTGTGAATGGTAAAGACATACATGTGTAAAAGGCTTTTGAAATTGAGAATAGTAAACAGCGAGCTTTTTTTTTATAATTTAGCATAAAAGTAAATGGTGATTATAAAATCATATTATACAAACGGTCAATAGTAAAACGGTATTACTATATCTATATTGTACCGTCATTCAAGCCATTAGGAAATTAATGGGAATGTGTAATTTATTTACTCGAATTGGGATTGGCTCAAACATTTCCTTTTTTTATGAATGAGTTGAATATTGTACATGAGATAAATGAAGTAATTGACGAAGTGTTTAGTGAGTATTTTTAAAGGGATACATGTGCTCAATTAACGGCCTATAGCTATTATTTATATATATATTGGTACATTCGCGTACTACTTGTAAGTGATACTATTGGATGTTGCAGCATAAATACAGTTTTCACTCATTGCATGTATAATCAAATGTTAGCAGAGTCAAAACGTTCGCGATTTTTTTTTTAAAAAAAAAAAATTGTAAATAACTGGATGCCCTTCAATATAAATAACCGTGGTCATGATGAGGATTCACCGAATGAGCGAAATAAAACAAACTTCTTTATTACAGTTATGAATTAACTCTAATTTTTTTTTCTTCAATGTAATAGCCTAATTTAAGTTTTATGGTATTGACCCAATAACCAATCTTAAATGTGGCTGCTCTTAATAAATCTAGACGACTTTGATAATGTATTCATATATATATATATATATCATTTCATTCCATTGAGTTCTTTTCTATCTCGTCTCCACTTTCACTCAGATATTTTACTTATATGAAGTCAGGATAAGAAAACGAAAGGATCTAAACATATCAAAACGAATTTTTAAATAAAGTCTAGTATAAATGATGGTGGTAGTTTATTTAATTAATGTAATAGCATATGTATCAAATAGGTGATATAAAGGATATATAGTATATAGAAAAATTACAATTTTCTTCTCTATCGAGAAATATAATTATTGTTATAAATAACTAAAGGAATGTTATGATGATAAAAGTTATAAAAATAGCACCTGAAGTATAGCTGCCTGGACGATGGAAAGTGCCCAAACTATCCTGTCGATCCTGAGCACCAATGATGGTAATGCTTGCAGTGGCCTTTGCTCCACTCATCGGGTCTTTATTAATAGCACCGGCATTATTAGAAGATGATGAATTATCATTTGATAGAGTAGTAACACCACTTCTGATAGTGAACTGTCCAGAGGAGATACTATGAAAGAAAAAGAAAAAGTTTTGGTAAAAGTGAATTTATTAAACAATGAACCCTAAGCTATAGTTTTTTAACTTACGTGCTATTACCATAGACGATTTGAATATGGTATAATCCCTGGGTAGAAGTGCTCAAGTTTTGAGGAATCTATATAAAAGATTATAGTTTAGAAGGAAGAAAGAAAGAAAGAAAGAAAGAAAGAAAGAAAGAAAAACGAGCCAAATTCCGATAATAAGTATACATACAGTCCATAAGTATTGACCTTGATCAGCTCCAACGTCTGAGGCAATTGGTAAGCTAATATTATCCTCTACAATATTAATATTGCAAAGAGTACTATACTCATCAACCCAAACTATTTATATAATTATGTTAGTAAAAGAGAATAAACATATTCTATATATAAAATTTTAATGCAATACCAATTGAAACACTATAAGCGTGGTTAGTAAATGATGGTAACAAGCTCATCTTCCTTTTTAAAAAAAAATACATACTTGTCACCAGAAGAATAAGTATCCCCTTCTTGTGGAGATAGAATACTAAACTCTACTGAAGCATCTCTTGATCTAATAGGAGAGGCAGTACAAAAGTTGAGAGCAGTCAAAGATAGAAGGATGTATGAAAGGAAAAACTTCATTTAGTTTATTAACAGTGTAGAATGGTTTGAAAGTGTATGAATGTATTTTGAAATGATGATTTCGATGAATATTTAATCTGTATATTTATATAAAAATCAATTCATTTTTTCTTGCATATGATTATATCTCTTTTCGTTCCCTTGAAATGCTGACATTATAGCTGAGTAAGAGTATCAATAAAATGGGGATAAGAGATCTTTTCATATGAATGTTAAAGTTCAAAATTTTGGCCACGTTTTAATTATTTTGATTTTTTTTTATTTACTTATTTGACATGTTTTATCCAAAACAGAATGAACCGTGTTTTCCCGATGGACAGAAAAAAAAAAAAAGATCTCGTCTGTAGGAAAATGGTTTTGGCAGTTTTAATCTTTTTCTGATCACAAAAATTGAGATCCAAGGTTGACGTATATTTGCCTAATTTGTATAAGAACCGTTTTCTAAATTCAAGACAGAGTAGGGCGAGCACCTCTTTTTTTTCCAATCGGAGCACACGTAACTTATTTTTGTAAGAAGATAAAAGGACCTGGTCTCCTTGTGTACCTGATATTAATGGTTTTTTCCAATGATCTCCTTATCTCAATTACGTATTGACAAAAAAGAAGTGATAACAGTTTTTACTTTTCTTTTTCTGAAAAAAACATAAAGAACAAAAACATTATTTATTATATGAAAAGTGTAAATCATGAATAGAATGAAGACCTGTCAAGTTTATTATAGTGTGGGTAAATCAAAATATATAAGGTTGTAGAATTCAATTCAGAAAATGGTTTTTGGCCCTTTTTTGTAGCACCATTAATGTTTTGTCATTCGAGTGATCATAATTGATGATTCAAAAGCTGGTGTAACGCGTCACTTTTTAACCGAAACATAAATTCTGAGTTTTGCTCATTTTCATATGATATTTTAAAAGCATGATCAAAGTGCACGGGAAACATTGGCAATATACAGGTATATATATAAAAAACTGAATGGCTCCGAAAATGACATGTATTTCGGAAGAAAAAAAAAAAAACGATTACAAGCAGTATATTCCTTGTGATGTAAGCTCTAGAATCATCCGAGTAATACGCCAAATGACGACTCATGCCAGATATATTCCATTACCACTTTTAAATATTTATATTAAGATTTTTGGTAAGTATAGTTGTTAATATGCTAAATGTAAATAAACATGTCAATACCATTAAACTATAAACATACAATGGCACCATTTGGATATAATAGATACTATAAATTTGGTATTATGTCTCAATATATTTAATAAATGTTGAATGCTTAGGGTAAAATCAGTTTTTAGTTTGTTTGCTTTACGTAGAATTTCCTTTTTTATACACCTGTTGATCCACACATAAAGGTTATATTAAATTCATAATGTCAGGATATTACGGATATAAATATTACAGCAAAAAAAGATGATGCACTTTTTTATTTTCTATATTAAATCAAATTTATAAACTTTATAGTTCTCTTTACTTTTAAAATGCAGAAATCCACGTCAATTTCCATTTTTATATTAAAAGACATGAGGTAAAAAAAATAGTAAAATTTAATGTCCTTTACCAATACATCCAATTGAGAGAGATATACGAAGTGCATGTTTTGAAATAGAGCTTTCAAGTATTACGTGTCGTAGTTATGCTATATATGTTATTTTGAACGTTGCATATAACGAGTTGAGAATGAAAAGCTCTAATAAATGTATAGGAAAAAATAAAAAAGTGTAATACTGTAATGGTGGAATCTTATGTGCTTGACATCAAAAATCTACTTTCTGATGTCTACAACATTGATGGTGGTTTAACATGTGTCGCACTTTCTCTTGATAAAAGTACTTTCAGTCATGCTTCTTTCAAAAATGATTTAAATACACTGTTTAATACCTCTCATCTGCAGACTATAAACTCAATTACCTTTGGTCCTTTTGGTGTAGAAAAAAGCACTCTTAATAAGCATCCTTGTTACAAAGCAATAACAGAGGAAATTGCACGAAGCCAAAATGCATCAAGGATCTGGAACTTTTCATCATGAAACTTGCGTTTAATCAATATAGCTGCGGGAGTAATTTTCACTGAAATAATAAAAAAGGTAAAAAAAATAAACAATAAGTCGATTTAATTCCTTTTCAGGATCTTTTTATTTTTGTCTGTCGTTTTTATGAAAGAAAATGTAGGTCTATTTATATTAATTTTGGATGAGAGAATTATAACTATTGTTTGTTTTGACATAGTTAATTGATGGGATGGATACCATAAGGTTACACCAATCTACATGCGAGGTGGTTGCTTATCATATTCTATTTGATATATACAGAGGACTTAGTTTTTATAGTCAAGTTTATCTTGATTAATCAATTAATAGTTTAAACGATCATAATTTATTTGGCATTTCATCACAATAGTACTTGTTACAGAAACCTATGGTCGGATAAGAAAAACAAAGGCAGATCGTTAGATCATTTATTGGGTGTGCTTTTGAGGATAAATCTTGCACCGAAACGGGTTAGAAAGACAGAGAAAGGAATACGCGGAGAAAAGGTATCAGAAAGAAAATAAAAGGGAACATCTACCTTCTATGAAAATCCTTTTAGAATACCTGTGAAAAAATAGGTCTGATTAATAGGTCAAGGAATAATAAACGACGACTCTTTAATAATGAAGAAAAACAACTAGACATGTACTTGAAGAAAACAAACACAGACACAGACACAGACAATCATGATAAATGAATAAAGAAAGCTGATGGATGCACTCTTCGAATTGAAACCTATGCCAGCACTCTAAAGAATGAGGTAAGCTATCCACTTGTACTATCAATAATAATAATAATAACACTGCTAAGTAATGACTTTCTTCTCATAGAGAGAGAGGAAATAGCGCCAGAGACAGCACCCACCCAGATTGATATCGATTTTGAAAAACAAAAAGATCAAGACAGTGAGGAAGATTTGGATTCTTGCCAACTTGAAAGAGATATTGATGAAGAGTCTGGTGATGACAGTCATCGACTTCCATCTACAATGGAGGATGTCATAGAACCTCTTAAAAGTATCTCCCATCAATTGGTATACAAGCACTATAGAAAAACTGTTCAAGTCAGAAATGTAAAGGATCTACTTTCTGATGTGGTTAAAAAAGAATTGATTGTCATTTTGAGGACTATCAATCCAATTATGACTTACATTCCGGAGAAAAAAGCTTATTTCAGCATTGCTCTTCTTTTACACTACAATGGCAAGAACTGAGTTAGACGAAGCATACGGTGAATTTAAAAAGACAAGAGACAAAAGTAGACAACTCTACTATTCCAAATCCAGAATGAGAGACAAGTGGAACTATGAGCGAACCAAGAAGAGATATCTGGAGAAGTTTTTTTTTCACAAGAACGCCAGTTTGTTGCTAACCCCGGTAAAGATCAACAAAAGAAAAACAAGAATTCTCCAATCATGTCTGTTGGTGATTGAGATCTTGGTAGTGGATCTCCCATTAAAAGCTTTAAGGAATATGATAGTCACTGGAAATCTATCAACCATAGTCATTATACAGCTCTGTGTATCGCCAATGAGCACAATTCTTCGCAAACATGTGTTTATTGCTTCAAAAAGTTGTCTCACCCGCTCAAAATCGTCAAGGAAAAAGGGAAAACCAAGGTTAAAACAGTCAACAGTGGTTTCCAATGCGACAATATTGATTGTATTCTGTACAAGAATAACAAACAAAGTCAATCCAGAGACTGATCGTCTTCTTTGGCAATTGAATTATCTGGATATTCTATGCTTCTTCTGAAAGCCACATTTCCACAATTTGATTATCAATTCAGTCCCTCTAACACTGGTACTTTTAGAAAAAATACCAATTTGTTCTTAAATGTAACTAGGTAGGTGCATAATGGCGATGTCATTTATGCTGGGTCGGTTATTTGTTTTTGGTAAAGCATATTCGTAGACATATATGCTAAAACGGTCTCAAACCGGAATTGTAAGACGAATATCTTCTTGGTATTATAAGATCCATTGAAATATCATGTTTTGTTTATCAACCATTTTGATTTTAAAAAAAAAAAGTATTCCATGTGTTCTTTTTAGTAGCTAATATCAAAACGTCGAAGAAAAATAATAAATGTAAAGAATTTCTAGAATATATTCAATGTTAGCCTTAGTTTATTGTTAATAAATTGATCCCTATCAATATAACATTACAGCACTATTATTTTATGTGATTTACGCGCTTTTCTATGTACTCAAAATACAATTACGCCTTTTTATTCTATTATGACCTTTAAATATGTAAATTAATGGAATTCGGTAAAATGAATAAGTATTTTTTTTTGTACATTTTAAGAACTCATCAAGATACATAACCATTGGCTTTTCATAAATATCGTAGGATTGATATTTTTGTTGTCTGTATCTATATTACCATCTTTTTTTTTAGTAACAATAAGATTATAACAAGCTCAGATAATAGAAATCCACATACTAGAGTTTTATTGAAAACAAATCCATATAGTTAATATGAAACAGTTAGAACTGATGATATGCAAATATGTAATAGATACACATGAATATTCCTTCTCCAAGTATGAATAAGCAATATAAATAACACTTGATAGAGCAAGAAGCTCGTCTGTTTATATATATATAGGGCGGGTGCTATTTTCATTAATTTATGAACAACAGAAATACTAACTTGTCCATCAATTCTATGATCTAATTTACTTTTCGTGTTTTTATTTTTTTTTTTTTAAAAAAAAAAAAGATACCAATGGTCATCTAAGAATGAAGTATTTGAGATAACTGCGTGCCATATATCTGGAATTAAAGAAGAGAATAAAAAACTATATGCACTTAAATATATACATTAAGAACCCTAATGTATTGTTATCAATTGAGCATTTATCATATGCCAATTAACCGCTTTATGAACCTTAAAAAATGCAATATTTGACCATGTAATAGGTTTTTTTTTTTTTTTTTTTTTTTTTTTTTAGTATAGACATTATCCATTATGACCAATTCCGTTCAGTTAAAAGAATACGGGTTTCTTACAAAAAGAACTAGTTTCTTGGCCACTCATCACCATCAGATCAGATACTCTTTCCAGTGGCAAGTTCAATCTTTTCAGTCTTCTGACCTCCTTTCTCTAAGTCGTTGTCTCTATATTCTCCTCCTACCTGCATAAAATTGCATGCAATATTGTAAATTTTGAAGGAGAGATGGAAGAAATGATTTATTTAGTAAATATGATATAATAATAACAATGACACTACGTAAAACAAAATCATTGTTCGTCTTGCTATCGATCTCTTTTGATTTATAAATACTATATGTTTTATCTATACCATAGAATAAATAGTTTAAGAGTGAACGATTTTATTTCATTTTATGACGATCGAACAAGTTTTTCTATAAGAACCAAGTTTTTTTGATCAAGTTGAGGGATGAAATAAGCTTTTTTAAATTTATTTATTTAGGGAGAGAGAGAGAGATGCCAAATATCGGTTTAAAATATAATTTATTTCGCGCCACATTTTCTTTTTATATAACTAAAATGACAGGTTTTTATTACAAAGAAAGTAACCTGTTTTACCTTATAAAAATGGATAATTGTATATATAAAATGCAAATGATAGCAGTGTACTTTTTTTTTTTCCCTTTCTAATTCGTCATTTTCTAACATATAACACATTATAAACTTTATATATACATATATAAAGAATAATAAAAGGAGGCAATAAAATGAAAATATAATAATGATATATATATATATCTAAACATCACGTTCATAAAACAACATGTATGCTTCACACTGTAAGACAGTTTCCAAATCTACCTCTTCAATAATTTCATCACTACACTTCCAAAACTTGACTGGAGGCTTTGGTTTTGTCTCGCCTAAAGGACTACGCACCTCATGACCAGTAGGTAATTTCTTTCTTCGATAAGTCACAAAATGACCAGAATCATGATTTCCATAGTGTACAATGACGGCAGACAACTTGTATTGGATGGCGTGTGAAACAGGGACAGACAATGAAGGGAGTGCATTCTGAACTGGTCTGTCATAATCTTTCAATAATGCCAAACTCAGCCCATCTTCACCACGAGTACCGTGAGCGAAGCGCTGACCACCGGCCATGTTACGCAAATAGACGAGGCTAGTGCGGCTAGTACGTGTGTGAGGTAAAATAGGTGTCGGTGGAGGTGAACTCAGCGATGCAGAAGGGTCTGTTGTGTTGAGATATCCGTTGGTAGTGTAGGGTGCTAGATCAAGATATTCCGGAAATTTGACGTTACAGTGGTTCTTTTGAATCACACCAGAGGGATGATATACCGATCGTGAGAGGTGGAGGCAAAGTGATTTGGGAGGATTTGCAAACATGGTTTGTTTTGTTGTGCATGATCCATCTTTAGGGGTGACCATAGGAACACCATACTTTTTTTTTTTTTTTTTTTTTTTTTAAAAAAAAAAAAGAGATATATATATATATATATATGTTATTTAAAAACTATGTATATAATACTTTCTCTATACGACAACAATAACATACCAATGAAGCCTCAATATTGCACTGTAAAGCATCCTTCAATCTTCCTATATCTACATTGATTGCAGCCACCCTTTCATCATCCTTTCCAAACAGCGTCTCCACTTCTTTTGTAAAAACATCCAAGGTGGCAATAAGGGTACATTTTCGACATTGAAAATCGGTCAAAATATCAACTTTGGTATAAGTATTTAGACAGCTTTCCAATGTGCAATGAAGCTAATAATAATCATCATGATTTAGTATCTCTTTTTTCCTTTTTCTTTTCTAGTTTTACTACCCTTTACACCCACTTACAGTTTGAGGTACAACCAAGGAAATATTATCAAAAGTATGATGTCTAATAGGTGCTGTGTAACCGCACTTCATACAGCTAATCTTTGATGCAGCCAAACCAGTAAAAGGATTTCTAGGGCTACGACGTCTACGACGCAATTGACCACCCACTGTACACACAGAAAAAGAACTCCACATGGAAGCTGTTGTACCAAAAGAAGACGCTGACGAAGTTTCAAAGTTATCTGACAGCTCCTAATAAAAATACAAACCAAAAAAACTAAGATAAATAATCCATTATGTAAGCACTTCACACTTACACTATTCTCATTCATAGTAAGAGAGCGTAATGTAGCTGCATCTAGTAACGAAGGTGTATTTTCTCGATATTGAATTTCTTCTTCCGATGTCAATACACTCGATATAATTTGAAATAATTCATGCGCATCCTTTATTGTTTTTTACTGTTTATTAACCATTTTATATACTTTTTATTGCTGTTTATTTTCCTTACTTGCTGATCACGACTGACTGTCCCACCCGATTTCCTTTCCAAAGCGTCTAATAAGTCTGTTGGTATGATGGATTGAGATTTTGGTAAAGGTCTATTCAGCACTATAAATCGAGTTGAGTTGAGTGCAACACATACACACACAGGAGCACTTACTTTCAAGTGTAGCATAGAGTGCACAGGCTACTGATTGTAAAATAAAGTCATTTTGAGGAACAACAGGTGCTGATTCTTCACCTTGTTCATCTACGCGTTCAGCCTTTGTTGTGGAGAGAAATACCATGTAAATATATAAAATAGAGAGAAAGATATTCCACTTACAAGATAAGAACGTAAAGAAGTAAGTGTTGCCATTGCCTAAAATGCTTGTTGTATTAGTATTATTACAATCGATAACAATAATAATAATAATACCTGTAATACACAATTGATAAAGCAATGATTGCCATTATTTGTAAGACCCATAATGTATTTACCATCACGCTCTAAATATATTATAAAGTTAAAGACTTGATAAATTAATTCCTATCACTCTCTTATAAACCTCTCTGTATCTTTGATTTGACTCTTTTTTTTCTCTTTTTTGATTCGAAACTATTTGTTGACATTACATAACCCGATGCAGCCAAGGCTATTCCAGCCACAGCTGCAATAGTTGGTAAGTGATAGTTGGAAGAAGACATTACTGTTAACACTAGAAAAGAGGGGGGAGAGTTCAACTACACTCGCATACACACAAAATAAAATAAAAAAAAGTAAAAAGGGATAACAATACACACACACACACACAACTCTAAAGGGAGAATTTCAAAACCGGAGTTCAGATGTGCTTTTTCTTATTAAAAATAGAATAATAACAATAGTTTATTTTCTAATGCAATAGGAAAAGGGGAGGGCACTTATTATTTTATTTATTTATTTCAAAAATACATGATTGCTTTCTCCTACAATTTTCCTTTCTCTTCTTCTTCTCTTTCTTTTTCTTTTGTATTGTTTGAATCATGTGGTTTTCTCGTAAGATAGGCTCAGTGTTGAAGCAAAAGATATCCAGTGCGAGTCTTGTTACTTCACCTTCAACTCAGTCCATCAATATATTCCAAAAGAAGATTCAAGTAAAAAAGAGAAAAGTATTTTGCATATTTAAAATGTTTATTTATTTTATTTGAAAAAAAAAAAAAGGCATCGTATGTAATGGCAGTGGTTGGAGCAAAATCGAGTGGAAAATCAGCATTTATAAATTGCCTAGAGCTTGTAGAAGTTAAACAGAGTAAATTCTTTGTAAAAAAAAAAAAAAAAAAATTCATGCAAAATAAACTTAATCTATCTATTAGGAGGAACAACTGGAAGATTATTTCGTTTAAAATACAATGAAAAGTCTTATATCAGAGTATACGAATATGATACTTTACCAAGTGTAAGTATATAGCGGTAGTACTATTGCTATTACTAACATTGCACTATAATAATAAAAAAGACCATTGATTCAATAAATGGTGCCATCATATGTTACGATGTTACAAACAGAGATTCAATGGATCATTTACCAGATACAATCAGTAAATACAAAACACTATTATTGCTAATCATAGTAATAACAATCACTATATTAGATGCTTTTATATCACACAACATTCCTTGTCTCTTGATTGGTCTCAAGGTAGATCTGACGATTTCAAGAACAGTAGACCCTACTTTAGGTCAGTTGATTGGCAATCTGTTTAATGTAGAAGCAATTGAGTCAGATACACGGAGTTTGTCTGGTGTTCAGTTGTTGCAGAAATACTTTTTTCAGTTTATTGATTTGGGAAACAAGACATCATCACGTTTATCAATTCATCATCAACAGAAGTATGAAACAGATCCAAAAGAATATATTATGTAAATATAGAATTGTCTATTTATTATTGTTTATATACTTATTTTCTATTTTCTAATAGGGATTTAGTAAATCCAATAAACAATAACAATAACAATAATAACATTCATGTTATTATCGATAGTGTAATTTACAGTAATCAAGGTAAAATAAGCACTTTTATACATTTATATTTGTATGCAAAAAAAAAAATAAAAAAAAATAACAATTTTACTATTATAGATGAAGACTTGACAACCATTTTTCTAACCGTGTACCGTAAATTTATGAAGCCCGGTGACCTTGTAAATATTCTCATTAAAAAGTATATAGTACAAGCAATATATATATTTATATATTTATATTTATTATTCGTTGTTAATTCATATCATGTCATGTTTACTTTTTTTTTTTTTTTGACATCAAGATTTGAAGCAGATCTCAACCAAGATGTGCTACCGACACATTGCCAAGAAAGGTAAATTACAAATAGTTAACTAGATAGAGCGATTTTTTTTAAGAAATAGTATATTTATATATATAGAATCCGTTCCTTTTTTTGCTTATGGCTATCACATTATTGGGGAGACTTTCATAGTTCGGTTGTACGCCGGTTGATTCTAGAGTTTCTTGAACGAATGTCATGCCACCCTTCTTTACATGCAATACGGGATATGCTTGTACCTCTTGCGATACGAGAGCCTGCTATGATTGATAAGGATCGTCACTGGGCCCTATGTGATGATCCCGAGAGTAACGAGGATAAATTATCATCAAAACAGAGAAAAAAGGATAGTGGTTATTGCGAGACATTTGGGAATTGGCTAAAACAGCCAGAGCAGGAGAAAGTCTCGACTTTTTCGCATATACAGAGAACAATCTCTGCACATTCGAATTACAAGTTACCATTATCACTTCGCCAACTCGCATCGTTACATTCATCAAACACAATATCTAGCCAATTTATGGATAGTAACAATAACTTTAGACGTAATTCGTCTCCTGTTTCACTGCTACTGCTTCAGCAGCAGCAGCAACAACAACAACAGCAGCAACAATTAAGACATAGTTATGATTGCAACAGCAATATCAATAGTAGCAGTAATCGAGCAAAGTTTGTAGGAGGTGAAATACTCGCCATTATGGAAGAGGCTGAGTTAAAGTATGGCAATCGAGGATTTCTATTCAATGACTTTTATGTAATCAGTGTTACTCCTGCCCAGGAGCTAGCCAGTCAATTTACATTTATTGAAGCCGAATTATTTCGAAAGATCCAGCCCCGTGACTTTTTGCGCCATCTTTATTCGAATAAAACAAAAACTGCGCTGTTTGCGCTGGTGGAGCATTTTAATTTCGTGTCGGCTTGGATTGCCTCCTTTATTGTACGTCAAAATGAACTATCAAAACGGATCATCGTGTTTGAATATTGTTTAAAAATAGCCACGGTAATTATAGACATATTATACAACAAATAAGACATCTCTAAAAAAAACATATCTACTTAGGAACTCCGGCATTTAAATAACTTTAATGGTTTGATGGCTGTTCTGGCTGGCATTAATAGTGCTGCCGTCCTGAGATTAAAGCAGACAAGACAGGCGGTGAAATCAAATAATCCAGATTTATACCACCAATTTTTAAAACTAGAGCTATTGATGAGCTCTGAAAGGTGTTTTTTGTTGTTTGTTTGTTTTATTTTTACTAAAAATAATATTAACACCATTTGTTTACTTAGGTCATTTAATAATTACCGAACAGCTTTAAAACAGGTTCAGTCAACAGGTATCCCTTACCTGTAAGTTGTTGTTATACAAGATCGTCTTTTTGTATTGTTTTAATGTATATTTAACTTTATTGTTATTATTAGAGGGATTCATCAACAAGATCTTGTTTCTCTTGGTGAGGCTAATAAAGATCACACGATGGATGGTCAAGTGCATTGGAAAAAGTTTTATTTGATGGGAGAAACCATCCTGGAAATGATACGATTTCAGTATCCGACATACCACATGTTGACTCCAGATCCATTTTTATTATGGTTTATAGCAAATGAACCTATTCTTACAGAAGATGCAAGTAGATTGAAAAAAAAAATGCATATTTTCTTGTGTCATTCTTTTTTGTGTGCGTGTGATACTTATACTTCTTTTTTCATTATTTAGGAACGCTATGAGAAATCAAAGGTGATTGAACCCCGAACTTTAACAAGCACCTCTTCCCGTTGGTTGACAGCTCTTTAACAAACACTTGTTTTTATTCATCCTTAAAAAAGTGTTTGTTTACTCTTATTTTTATTTTTTCGGTTACCAATAAAAAATGATACCCTTTTTTTTCCCTTTTACCTTTTACCAATAAGAACGACTGAAATAAAGAAAATGATATGTATACTTTTAGATATAAAAATTTGTGTGTGACAACAAATTTGTTTAATGAAACTTTTTTTTTTCATTAGTTTAGATTTCTTTTTCCTTTCTCTCTTTTCCTTTCTCTCTCTCTCTCTCTCTCTCTCTCTTATTTATTATTTCTTTATTTAATGATGTCCATCAATACTATAAAAGAGATCGATTCTATAAAAGAAAACAACAATTTATTATACGAAGCAGACCAACAAATCCAGCTACCGCCCACACCAACCAGTAGCGATGATGAACAGGAACTACCACCAGCAAAGGATCCTGTGCGTCTTGCCAGAAGACAAACACTTGCAGATCTGATTCCAGCCGCTTCTGCTGCTTTACGAGCAAAAAGTATGCTAAACAATGAACCTACACAAAACTCACCACTGGCACGAGCTCTCACCAAAGTCAAGATTGGTGTTCAAACACATCGCATCAAGGAACGGTTCCTTACAAATGAATGGATTCGTCTTGCATTATCTGCCCAACTGGATGATTCTACCATCAATAGTACTTACAGGGTCCTCAACAAGAGCCGTACCATGGAGATCGTGGCATGGTATGAATGGAAGAATAAGAGAGTGAAGCTATCTATAGACGAACTGGAGAAGAAAGTGGATGCGTTAAGGCAAAAGAAACTCGTTCAAAAACAGCAACTTCCACCTTCACCACCACACTCACGTATTGTTTTTTAAATATATATCCTCCCCGCCCTTTTTTTTTTTTCTATTTGCTGTTCTTTTACCTCCTTGTTTTTCTTTCTTTTTTAATATTTCCACTCCCCTTTTCTCTTTTGTATAGTTTTATATTTAATCTTTAATTTATATCGTATTTTATAACATGACTTGATATTTACTAGTGAGTAGCACAGGGGACCTGTGCACGACGATGTACAACAGTTGTAAGCTGTTTTTCAAACATGAAAAAATAGCACTTTTTTTTTTGAAGACACTTCTGGAACATAAAAAAAAAAAGAGGATTGCCTTTTTTTTGATTTGTGATAAATAGAATTTAATAAATTACATATATAAATATAATCATTATCGTATTATTAAGTAATTTAACCTCTGTTTTATTGTTATAGTAACAACAAACCTGATTGCTTTCGCTCTCTTTTTTACAGAAATATCTGAATTCCAAATCGTCAAATTGAGTGTAATGTTTGAATTGTATGACAAAAAAAAAAAAAGGAGTTTTTTATTTTTTTTTATTTTCATCATATAAAGTTTCATACAGATATTTTTAGTGATGTGAACAAGTCTTTAGTTAAAATATTAAAGAAATCTTGTTAGTTTAAGCTTTCAAAATATATTACGCAGGGGGGGAGATAATCAACAAAAAGGAAATATATGTAATGTATTGGATAACCAAGTAAAGTTGGTTTTTTTTTTTTGAAGGAGAAGATTACATTAGAACTTTTATATTTACTTCTGCTGGTACTGCGATGCCTTTTTTTCTTTTGATAGTGCTTTATTGACAGCGATAATTGTTGTTACTATCTTTCATCATGTGATGACGATCAAACATTTTTTGTTAAACGTATATACTCTCTGTTTCTCCCTTCACTTCATACTTTTTTTTTTTTGTCTTTCTTATTTACATGTATGTTTTCAATGTGTGTATGTGTGTGTGTATGTTTATTAATGTAAGTATTTATCAATATATAAATTATTTATATTCAATCTATGCATATTCTACGAATCTCCTGTAGATCCTGTCTACCCAAAGAAACCGTCCTTTTCTTGACATCCTCCAGCCGGTTCGGCTGTCGTCTAATCTGATCCAGCACGACGGTAGGCACATCCTGGATCGGCCAGCTGACCATTTCGAGACGAGTCAAACGTCTGCACTTTTGTAAAAGCACGACCATAATGACATTCAAGTCCGTCTGATGACTTCGTCGGATTGTCAAGTGTTTGATATTGGTTGCATAATTGGAGATGGTGGTGAGTGTATGGTCCCCGTCACCGCATCGAATGGAGAGTGTCTCGAGCTGTGTATTGTATTCTCTGACAAGATCGCACAAAGATGCTTCTTTGATTTGTTGTAGTGAAATAGATAAGTGTTTAATACTGTGACAGTATTTCTTTAGTAACTGGAGAGCGGCGTCGTTGGCCGTCGGCGTCCGGTTATGGTTCGCGCCCAATAGGATCATGGTGATGTTCGGTGCCGTGTGAAAGAGCTGCCGAATGGCTTCCCGGGAGAAATCGGTCCACATCAATTGGAGACTTTGAAGATGGGGGTGATAGGTTACTCTTCTTTTATTATTGCTGCTGCTGCTGCTATGAGTTTTATTTTCCATTGTTCTTTTATCATCACTGTCATTCTCTTTTATACTACTGCTGCTACCGCCGCTATCGTTGTCATCATTTTGGTGGCTATCTTCATTATTAAATTCAAATTCAACGTCATTTATGTTACTATCACTTGTACTAGTAATAACGTTATCAGATGAAATAAGCTCACAATATTGAAAGTCCAGTAGCGTCAAGCGGGGTAAAGTAAAGACAAGCTGTCGGACTTTGTTTATAGACAATGCAAGAAAATCACGAAAATGTAACTGTCTAATGTTTGGAAGCTGTCTGAAAAGCGAAACCAGATGGCTACTTCCACCTTGCCGGCACTTGAGGGTGAGAATTTGCGTATACTTTGTGGTTGTTTCTTTTAAAAATGCATTTGTTTCCAATCCAGACTCAAGTTGCTTAATCTGTGTTCGGTGCCCAAGCTCCACATGATGATACAGCGCCGGTAGGTACAGCTGATATGAGCTCTTGCACATTAAACATAGTTGTCCGATGCTTTTTTGAGTTAAATGTTTTAATACAACGTCTTGTAATTCATTGGGCAAATATAAAAGTCGCATTTGTTTATATCTAATTTCTTTTTTGCTTTCTCTCTTCTCTTTATTAGTAACTGAATGGGAGAGAAGGTCAGATAGATAAGAACACAAAGTGAAAAAAACAAAAATAAAAAGAGAGAAGAGGGAAAAAAAAAAGCGAAACACAACTTTTAGTTAATGGTTTTTTCAACTAAAACGGATGTACACGTGACTGAAGCCAATAATCGTTTGTTTTTTTTGGCGACATGGCCAAACCTAATAAAAATGAGTCAGCTTGTCTAAATCACACCTGAAATCACTTTTATATAAGAATACAATGCTACTTTTTGAATTAAACACTTGAATATTATTTAGCTCAATTTTATTATCTGAAGAGGTGATCTCCCTTATTCTACTTGAAAAGAAGTATCAATGTCAACAATAACGACACTATTTAAGCCCATTTCCATCAATTCACTACGTTTCATGATGTATTTGACAGTAATAATGCTATGGTAAGTGTCTTGAATATGTAAAGTACGAGTCATTTATTCAATGTTTTTGATTTTTTTTTTTTTTTGTCTCTAAATCAATAAATAGAATCCGCGCTTGTGTTTAATTGGGTAAATAAAAGCATGAAATGCCTAATGACGAGGGACAGGCTTGATATTGTCAAAAGCAGCACGCTCAGCACTTTCAGCAGCAACTTCATCGATATAAGGTTGAAGATATCGAATATCCTATGTAATTAAAAATAAACTATGATGTAAACGAACTGATTTTATCGTATGCACTTTCAACTTTGTTTACCTGAGCTTCAGTGACCCACTTGTCCTTGGGCAAGAGTTGGTGACTCAAAGAGCACTGCTGAGCTACTCTAATTCTAAAAGCTCTGTCGTAAGCAGCACGAGGTTCAGCAATTTCCATACGACGGAGCGCTTCCTGAACCAATTCACTTTCTTCAGCAATCAAGTCATCATAACGAAGGCCTATTTCGACCATTGTTATTATTTTTTTCTTTTTTTGCAACATGGTGGATTCATCTCTTTCTTGTTACCGATTTGTCTATAGCCAGCAGCTCCAACATAAGCCTTGGAAACAGGCTTTAATAAGCTGGAAAAAAACTTGGAGTTTTGAACAAAAGACTTGAGCGATAGGGACATTGTTATATGGAGTAATAAATAAAAAAAAAAAAAAAAAAAAAAACTGGTGCAAAGAAAATACCCCTTGCCAATTTGTGCAAATCTATTTCATATTTTAAAACCCAGTGTCTTTGATGTGATTATTATATTTAATTATATTTTATAGAAAAAAGGGGAGGAGAAAGGGTTCAGCTGTTGTCTTGCTGCTGCTACAATTGATAGAATCCCCTTTCTTTATTGAGGCTTATTCACATATTCCTTCATACGATCCAACTCTTTATGAACCTCTTTTCTGCTCACAGTAGAACGTCTTGCCGTACCTGACGCCAATGACGAATTAGAACCATTACTATCTATTCTCTCCAATAAACCATCATTACCTCCACTTCCAGTACTTCCATTACCTGCTGCTGCTGTTGTTGTAGATCCTCCAACATTGCCTAGTAGTGAAGCGGCAGATGGTGTGGTGGTTGTAGAAGATCCGCCTGCAGACGCTTTTTTGGAGAGTAACGATTGGAAGAAATTGGCTAATACTTCATGTGAGGGTCCGCCTGGCTGGTTTGGATTGGGTGCAGTGAGAGATGCACCGCTTTCGGTTGGTGGTAATGCTGCGCTGGTATTTGACGAAGTGGTTGCAGTAGGATTGGCATTCTAGGAGAGGATAATGCAAAAGTATAAATATATGAAAATGTTTCCCACAAGTTCCATTTTCCCTTCTTACCTTGACAGCATCAGAAAGACGATCTTCACCCGTTCTTACCAAATCAATTGCATTTGTAGTGAATCCCAAAGGACCGACAACACTAGGCTTAGCATTTGCACCTGTGCCCTGTCTACTATTAGGTAATTCAGTTGCTCTCTGCAAAGTCTCGAAATGACGCTCAAAAAAGGCTTGCTCATCCTCACAGGTAACAGGAGGAGGAGCATTACTAAGAGGTTGTTCTTCCAAAGCTGGATCTGCAATAACCTCTTCATAAACCCCTCTGGCACCGTATGCTCCAGGTTGTTGTCTATCCGTCAATGCATCCATATCCGACTCCCATCCTTGATGGACAGCCTCACAATCAAAGCCCTCTCTTAACACGCGTAATTTACCGAATGAGTCCCAACCGGATGGTACGAGTACTGTGTCTCGCTCTACTACTTGTGCCTTCATGTTGAATGGATATGACTTTGTTGGTGTCGATAGGAGTCGATGTAAGATATATTGACGCAAGTTATGGAACGTAAATGGTTGAAGGGTAGATGTATAGAATAAAGAGGCACCGACTGGTTTTATAATAATAATAGTAATATTAGAAAATGGGAGGTTATTTAAGCTGTAAAACATCATAATTTATAAGAAAATACTTACATTTCATACAGATACAACGTAATGTTTGTTGAATAAAATCAAACTGCTCGTCTTTGTACTCTTGAGTTTGTTCAAGCATATTCAATGCATCACTCTATCATTATGACACTTTAGTTAAAAACATGTTAGGTTATCTTTTTGTTCCATTACCTTGCAACAAACAACAGTAATAGGTATTCCAAGATTTGTAGTCAAGCTACCTTGAGTCAATGGTAAAGTGACCTGATCTGCAGCTGTTGTTGTTGTAACAAGAGGTGTAGTAACAAAGGTAGTTGGTGTAGAAGGAACAGAACTAGTGGAGGTAGAAGCAGTAACATTGAATGTGTTTAGAGGAACAGGTTCTGTATAGACTTGAAGATAGTGCTCCACTAAAAAAGAAAGTAATGAATAACATATTTACACACACAAACTCCTCCTATTTTTACCTTTCTCTCGAAGTTCATCTACCACTGCCTTTCCTTTACTCCAAGAAGAATCAGCCGCAGTGCCTTCTTTACAAATTTCATCAATGCGTCTTTGCAATACGCCAATCCAACGCTCAAGACTTTCTAAAAACTTCCATGGACGCGTCCAATCCAATACGAGAATCACCGCTGAATCTGCTAAAGTGTCGGTGCTTAGAGCAAATTTAAGCAACGGCATGTACTCATCTGCTGAAAGTCCCAGTTGATATACACCCAAACGAGCGATAGCTTTTGTATTTTTATGTTGTATATGAAATGTAAATTAGAATGATGACGATGATGATGAATTGCCTTTTCTTCATTTTGTGCTTTCTTTCCTTCCCCATCTTTTTTTAAAAAAAAAAAAATTATATACCTTCATTCTCTTCATCTTGAACATCAATGAAACTATAACTAAGAGCAAGTGTGTTTGTTGCTTCGTCATCGAGATTATCCACAGAAAGAGGTATATAATTGGTATTAATTCCAAATGAATTTGTGGTTGGTACCTCATCATTTTCACTTTGTTGTGCCTGTGGTCCAGGATCGTTTTTTAAATAATGGATCAATGTTGATTTGCCACTTCCAGGATCGCCTTTTTATTGTTTTCAAGAGTTTATTATTATTATTATTTTGTTTTAGTGAATAAAAAAAAAAGTGGCTTTAGTTCATTTAGTTTACCTAATACAAGAATCTTCTTTGTAGGCACCATTTTAGAGGATGCAACACCTGTTAAAATGGTAGACCAAATCTCATCTTTTTCGACTGTCTGTGTTCCCTGTTGTGTTGCTGCTGTGATATTAGTCAAGGGTGCGGTCATTATATATAGTCTTTATAGAGAGTTTTTTTTTTCGTAATATGATATAGAAAAATATACAGAATATATTTCTTATATGATGATTACTTTATATGATTATATATTAAATACGAATTATAAATGAAAAAAGGCAAGAAAACAATAGAAAAAATATCGGAGTTTTAATTATAAAAATAAATGATTTTAATTGGCTAAAATAGATTTCAAATAATAGAATGGAATAAGATTTCAGGGCATGGTCACACGCATCACGTTAAAAGGCTCAGAGTCTTATCAGCTCAGTGCCAAGTGGTCAATACACATGGCTTGAAACAATGATGGGCTTATAACCACCATAGTTTTATTCGGAAAGACATAGTGTTTCTAAATCCTCATATACATGGCCAATGAGATGCCCCTCCTTCTTTCATCATAAACATATAGTGATACCAATGAGAAAGTCTATGAATAACCCTCTTTCAAGAAACACTCTTTCCTCAAAATTGGTAAAAGAAAATTATGTGGACAAATCATTGATAGATTTTTCTTTTGTTCATGTGATATATAGTTTGTGATATGGGGCACCTTTTCTACAAATAAACGGCATTGCTTTTTGATTGTTTTTCTTGAGACATCATTTAGGTAAAAGGTGCATCTACGACTTTTATATATTTGGAAATTTTTTGACAGGTATCAAGTAACTTGGAATTAAATACCGATAGTAAAATCATTTTTTAAAAGGCTATAGCTCATAGGTAATATCCAACACTATACTGTCTTCTCATCATCGTATCCCAAAACCATGTTTGGGAACTCTCCCCTTTTTGAAGATCGGTAAATCACGCGTTTGTACTGTATTATAAACTCGCAAAATGGATTTTTTTTTGGGATTTTTTTATTTTTGCCACATCGTTATTTGCGTGAGACAACATCAATGCTTACAGGGACATAAGGTTTTATTTATGTTTGAGTGTCTTTTTTTTTTTTTTTGCAAGGCACTTTTTTTTCAGAGGTTCGCAAAACACACATCCTTTCCACTGTTTAGAAGAGAGATTTAACATCGACTGTTCAAGTACAAATTAAAAAGTTGACGAACAAATAAAAAAAAGGGATATTGTTTTTTTTAAGGACAATCGTTATTGAGTGATTGACTTTCTATTTATTTATTTATTCTTAAAAGTGCTTCCGATAAACCATAATAAACAAAAAAAAAAAAAAAAAGAATAAAGAAAGATAGAGTAAAGGGAAAGAAGGAGAAAATGAGTTATAAAGTTACACTAATCGAAAAAAAGGTTGATAATCTTTGCATCAAAAAAGATATAAACAATCTCCTAGGACAAAACAAATAAATATCCTTCATTCCAAAGAGCAAGCCCATTCCATTAAAGTAGTATAATAGCCACATAAATAAACCTAGGTATAACATAGCTATAGTTTCCTTCTTTCAGGATACTGTTTATATGTTTATATATACGGAGATTTGTTATATTTATATATACATTCGAGGGTGGGTGATGATGTTCAACAAGGGAGATCTTTGAAATAGTCAAATGACCACTTGACAGTTATTTCTAACTCCGGCTGTCTTTTTTTTATTTGACCCGGTGCTTTCTTGCAGCTTTGTTTTCTTTTTTTTTTTAAAAAAAAAGGATGCAACGTATGCTTCGAAAGAGAAGAGATAAACTTTATTTTTATTTTTTATTAGCGGGTGATCTAGTTCCATCATTTTAATTTTGACTTGTGGCTAAAAAAAAAAAAAAAAAAAAAAAAAAAAGAGTGAGTGAGTGTGTGAGTAAGTGAATGATATACTTGTGATTCAAAATAGTAATTGATTTATATATAAAAAGTGAAAAGTGAACTTTAACGAATCAGATTATAAAGCTAACTCGGTATTTGTTGTGAAAATGTCAATCGTTAAAAATGAGGCTATTAATAACCCAGGATTGGTAAGAAGAAAAAACTGGTCCTGTGAAATAAATTACAAACAAGACTAGAAAGAAGAGACAAGAGCTAGTAAAGAGAGCAATTGTATCACCTGAGACACCCTCTTGACTTTTTATTTGTTTCTGTCTCGTTTACCATTTTATTATTACTTTATTTGACCCATAGCACTTTATCCTCATCATGTTCAACTTTGGTATCTTTTGTTCTTATTCGCTCATTTTCTAGTAAGCTTATTATAAACGTTGAGCGTAATAATAATAAACAAATCCAAATCCAAATACAAAATATAGAATAAAATAGATTTAGTATAAACGATATCTATTTTTTTTTTCTTGAGATTAAAATAGTTTGATGTGAACAAATAATATTAAGTCTTTGTGTCGTTATAGGGGGGATCACGGAGACTTAAAAGAGGGGTAAAAGGCGCAAAGGGGACGAATAAAGCTCTTTAAACCGGTTCACACAAAGGATTCTTTTATCAAATATCACATAAAGACGTGAACCACTGCTTTAACTATATCTTGTGACATGAGAAATAGTAAAAATAAAATAACTAAATGGGGGATGTGTATACACAAGTGAAAGAAATGCAATGCTTGTAATGGTAAATAAATAAATAAATAAAAAAGAACAATCAAAGCGATAAAAACAGCAGGTTAGCACACCACTTGTTTTTTTTTGTTTTTTTTTGTCCCCTAATAAGCATGACCGCCACTAAACTTTACCATGAAACCAATCAACCCCTCTCAAAAAAAAAGTATTTGAGCATTTGTTCAACATTTGCTTTTTTACCTTTCTTCTCTGTACTTTATTTACTTTTAAAGTTTTACTTTTTTCATTAAACAAATACAACATCTTTTGTAAAGAAAACAAACATCCATACAATATACATTTGCTAATATATGATGGAAGGTCTCTACCAAACACCACCTGTTATGTATCCCGTCAACAACTACCATTCAACATCACCCTCTCACAGACCAAATGACATGTATGATTATCGTCGTCATAGTTATGGAACAAACTTTCATGACACTATTTTACCTGGCGCCTCACAACCAATACAAAATTGGAACCCAATGCCAGAGTTGCTTGCAAACTCTCCATCTCCTCCTCCTTCGTCTTCAGCTCCGCCACTAATGTCTGGATATCCTTTCTACAGTATGAACGACACGACCCTTCCCCCTCCTCCTTCTTCGGTGCCTCGCCCTCGACTTACTACCAATATATGGGAAGATGAAGGTACTCTTTGCTATCAGATCGATGCAAAAGGTATTTGTGTAGCTCGTAGACAAGGTATGTTTATTTAACTTTATTTGTTTATTTGTTTATTTACTAATTTTTATTCTTTTATCATTTTAATTTATATATCTCTGGTTTCGTCAGATAATGATATGATTAATGGTACCAAGCTTTTAAACGTCGTTGGTATGTCACGCGGTAAACGTGATGGCATTCTCAAAAACGAAAAAGGACGTGTAGTAGTTAAAGTAGGTGCAATGCATCTTAAAGGCGTTTGGTAAAGTACAATTATCATACATATTTATAAAGCAACCATAAATTAATTTTCCAAAAAATAGGATTACATTCTACAGAGCAAAAGAACTATCAGCCAAGTTTAAAGTGCTGGATTTGCTTTATCCTTTATTCGAAGAAGACCCTTCCATTTATTTATGTACCTTTAACGATAAAAATCCCAGCACATCTCGCTATATGGACTATCTCCGCCAAAAACATCCTCAATCATCGCCAACAACAAGTCCTACTTCATCTTCTTTCCATCCTAAAATGGGCTTGAATTTAAGTTTAAATCATGAAACAACAAATAAACACATGTATAACGAACCAAGCGAAGGTATATATATAGATGAAATTAAACTTATATAAGTGATCATCCTATATTAAATACATTTAATTTATATTATAATAGGTTATCATCGTCATGTATCAGATACCGAGGCTTATCTAATGAATGGGCCAGGCCGACATCACCGTCACAATTATTATCACAATCATTCACTTAGTCATACTAATCGCAGTAGCTTCAGCAGTATATCTAGCCACCATTCCCACATGTATGCACTACAGCATGAAACTGATGACACAAGTAAAGACTCTTCTGCTACCACTCCCAGTTCTTACATGGAAACCCCTCACTCTTTCTTTGTTCCTGTGACTAATGATGAACATGGCAGTTTCTTCTCTAATAAATTACCAGATATTACTACCACAATTAATGATAATACAGACCCCTTCACAGTAGCAGGTCCTGGTACACCCTCTTCTTGGTTTTCCCCTGAACCTCTCTATCATCAACAACAACAACAACAACAGAATTTAGAGAGCGAAGATACCTTTGAAAAAGAAAGACGACGATCTAGTAGCAGTAGTCTCCACAGTTTGGCTTCTGAACAAAAACAAAAAGCTTCCACAACAGTGAATGGTAGATCCAGAAAGGGAGCTTCGAAAAAACTAAAGGGGGGGTCATCAAAAATCTAAACTCGCGTCTCTTTTTTTTTTAATTGCCTTGGCGTTTCATCATTTGCAGCATACATCTTTTATCTATTTTATTTCTTATTCCCTTTCTTTTAAAGAAAAAAAAAACACTTGTTTCCTTTATTATTATCACTATTATTTCTTTCTTCTCATTTGATATTTTTTTTAAAAAAAAATGAAGAATAGAAATTATAACCCTTCCAGATAAAACACCTATTTAAAAAAAGAATATAACTTTATATATACATATATAAAAGCTCTCACTCATGATCAATACTACTTGCATTTTTTTTTGTATTACATATCTTATAAAAACCATATATAAAAATAAATAAAATAAAGATTTCATGTAAAAAAAAAAAAAAAGGTTCAAGTGATTGTGAGATAATCAATACTATATCATAAGAGAACTTGGGTGTGATTTTCATGCTCAGTTTAATTGATAATTAAATAAATATTGGAATCGTTCACTGCAGATCATTTGTATAATGCAAGGGTTATCACTGTTGACTATTGTTGATAAAGAAGAAATAAGACCTTTACCAAACTTTTTTTAGATTGGTGTAGATAGGTTAACACATAACATTACAAATGTTGTTGGAATTGTGGTTGTATGGGAGGTTACTAAGCGAATCCCTCCCCTTCAAGGGGCTGTGTGTGTGAGAGTGAGAGAGCGTGTGCGTTTTTATGCTATCCAGGTTGATTTTACTGTTTTTTATGTATCAATTAGAATACATCCTTGTCAATGTGAGATCAAAGAGGAAATCAAAACTATATATAGCTCATATGCAACCTTGTGAAAATCAAAAAATAATATTCTTTATTTTATTTAGTAACCACATTCTTTTTCTGGTCTCTTTTTAAGCCATAAGACAATAACCGTACTTGAAAAGATATTTATTTAAATGGTTTTAGATTGGTTATAACTTTATAAAAGAGATGGTGAAAATCAAATGCTTGATGTTTTATAAATAATAGCCATTCAAAAGTGGGCTGATACATACTATTTTTAGCATTTTTTAATATTCACTTAAAATTGCATATGCTTTACATTAAAAAAAAAATACATGTTCACCTTAGTAAAAAAAAAAAAAAAAAAAAAGTGAAAGGGATAACTATGACGTTCGTTACTTATAAAAGTATTTCCTAATGCCAAGGAGAAAAAAGAGAAGAAAAGAAGTATTGTGATTTTGTGTAATCCAACCAGTGGGATCACCAGACAAGAGAAAAACCAAAACATTCACCATTTTATATGTCTCAAAACAGATTAAATTATTTATTTAAAACGATGTAATAAATCGAGGCACATTGGTAACAAATAAGGAAGCCGGGTCTGTTTTGTTTACATCGTTTTTTAAACTTTATTTTATAATTTATGCTCTCAAAAGAGTATCTTTTTTCCTTTATTAAAAAATTAAGAAGATATAGTTTTATAAGAATAATTATAAAATACAATTGTTATTGCTTTAATTTATATCTATTTGAGTGAATCATGGCTTTTTTTTTTTTTTAAGAAAAAAAAAAAGCACTCAGAATCATATGGTTTTTTGTTTGTTGCGAAAACTCCATTTTTCCGCTTTTTTAGGCGTCCTTTTTACTGTTTATTTCAAGAAATTGAGAAGAAAGGGAAAATGTTTTGAGAAAAGTGAAGTGAATAATTGAGAAAAAATAGTAATTGTATAAATAAATAAAGACAATCAATATAATAGAGAACCTAAGCGTGCAAGCATATTGTAAATACCATGAATCAGATGGAAACACCAATGGAAGCCACAAGAGCATAGCATAGAGATCAGAATAGTAGACGAGTAGAGGAGAATATACTATTTAAGACCATATGTATGTATACCAGAGCAGAACCAAGAAGGGAAATATATAAAAAAACAAGAGAGTAACCCATTAAAGAAACACTGATAGAAACATAACAACCTACGACATCGGATAGTCTATGGGAGAAGACGGCAACAGTCATCTAAGGACACAAGTTCAAGTAGAATATTAACAACCCCAGGTGGTAAAAGGAAGCCAGAAGAGAGCACAAACATAGCTTTTCGATTTTAAACTTAAAATAGGCTTAGTACATAATTGTATATACATGTTCTTTATAATAGCAATCCTACTCAGCGTGATCATCTGGACAACCAAAAAAAAAAAAAAAATGAATCTATCTGGGGTCCAAAGACTATCTGATATTTTGATAGCTATAAACCAAAGAGAACAATGTGAGTTATATACTCAGTTGGGTTTAAATATAAATGGAATAAAGTACATCATCTTGTCCCCAGGTAAAGGAATTAACAAATATTTCTAAAAGTCTAGACATAGACTTCCACAAAAAAAGTCTTTTTTTTTTTCCTGTTCTTTGATATTAATGCTGTCCTCGTAATCGGAAACAAACAAATAAAAGAAAACTCCGGAATCAAGTTCACAGTTACCATGCATTATGTTATTAACTGAAAGACATTTCCAGTAGATTAATCTAAAGCCATTCTACTAAATGTAGATGCTATAGATTACATTATAACTTGTTTATTTTATTAAAAAGAAAACGGTTTGCGTCATCTTAAATAAAACATAAGGTGGTCTTAGTGCATGACAATTAACGTGGATGTTAAATGGGATTCAATTAGATGCTTAAACATACGTCCTTGTGTTACTATTTGTTGAGTTGGATAATGAACTTATCCCTTTTCAGCTCTGTCATCCCAGTCTCCCCCTTGATCCAATTTTCTTCTCATTAATTATTCTTTTTTTCTCAATAATTTGAAACTTTTTCTCATTTTCTTTAAAAAGACAGTATTTGGTTGGTCTATTACCAATGTTTATAATAAACTTAACCTTTTATGTGAGTCGTAGTTTTGCATTAAATAAGCTACCCCAAAACTCCAAAATACATCAAGACTATATATATATATATTAGTCGTGATATTTGTTAAACTACTGAATTCATATTAACTAACGATGATATATAATACTTAAAGTCAATTGCTTCATGTTAATGAAATACTAGAACTACAAAAAGTAACCATGTAATGAATGTTGGTTATACTTATTTGAGAAAATCTCACAGATAAATAGAGGAAGCGAATGTCTGAGTCTACTATTCAACGCTATAACACAAATCTATATGTTGGATCATATCTATTTTATTATTTCTTTTAATCCAGTGTTTTTCTTGAGTCGATTCTCACCAAACATAACCTCAAAGTCTAAAAACATGCTTCTATCAGTAAATCTAGGGAAAACATGATTTTCAATACATATTAAGGGACCACTGTACAAGCTCGTTGATAACCCTTTTTAGAAACAACAAATAAAAAATATAAACTTGTATTTTAATGTTTTGATAAGCAAGAATAATAGACAATTTCTACTTGGCTGCTATATTACAGGTTACCATTTCTTTTCTTACCTTTTATAAAAAAAAAATAAAGCCTGTTCGCTTTATTCGATACTGTTTTTTAACCCTCCATTTATTTGGAAACTTTTCCTTCTTTTATGCACAAATTATTTTACCGATCATTAAGGATCAAGTGTACTTATTTCACGACTAGTGAAATCATCACTATGATTTTGGAGCATCTCCTTTTTTGAACACCCTGGTTTACTATAATTCTATCTAAGGTAAAAATGTATTTTTAAAGAGAGAAAGAGAAGAAAAGAACCTGCAGAATGCGGCAATACGAGTATACCATCAATAAAAAGTGATTTACACTACTTTATGCAAAGTGAAAATCCAAACTTTGAGAGATTGCACATTATAGAGCGTATTTTTATTTTTTGATACATACATACGGGATGGCATTATTAATTAAAATTTGTGCTCATTTATTATTATTATACTGGTTGACTCTCCTTTTTAATGAAGTTTTCGTTTTCTTTTAACGTAAAATATCCCCTCTTCTTTTCCAAGAGAAAGAGCAAGACGCTGTTTAAATCAAGAACCAATAAAGTCTTGTTTAAAATATTATATCTAGAAACCATGACTAACTTGAGCGAAAACTTCCTTTATAAGGGACTTAATCATATTTTATCTCTTGAATAACTTTGATACATTAATTATATATGAAGTATATATAGAAATGACATCAAGAGTAATTTCTTAAGCAGCTCTATTGTATTT
>MU622282.1:108502-119616 GCA_025399235.1 Backusella circina FSU 941
TAACCTGTGGTTATTTAGGTGGTCCCTTACTTTGCATTGATCTGGGTCATGGTAGCTTTAATGATGAACGATATTATATAATGTATCAATTCACTTTTATTTGGAGGGGTTTTTTTTCAAAATATTACTTCTATAATAGTAATAACATGTGTCCTTTTCTATCATTTCAAATATACCACAGCATATCGTTGCAACATTAAAGAATAGGCTTTATCTACATTTAAATACGGCATTAAATATCAACTAAAAATAGCTATAGACATTAAAAATATACTTGACACAAACCCTTCCAATGTTCTTTCTAGAAATATTTATATAATATATTTATCTTTTTCCAACATAAAGCGCAATTTTTTTTTTACTATAGAACATCAATGTATATTATTTACAAGTTTTGATCAAAAATTGGTGATGGTGATCATACTCACTACTATCAATAGTGTTATTTTTTTTTTTTAAAAAAAAAAAAAGAAGTCCAATAATTATATTTGATATCATATTGAAGTTCCTGTGCTTGTTCCAGGTAATTTTTGGTCAAGTAAAACAAAAATAAAAAGCATAGAATTGCACCAGTTTTACTGTCAAGGTTATAATGTACATAGTTTCCCAGTTCGGATAAAATGAGAAGAAAAATCCGGTTGAATATTAAGGAGAAAAAAATGAGATTGGTAAACCATTCCAAATATACATATACGCGAATTCCAAAAAGAAAAATTAATTGCTGAAATACACCAACTTTACACTGAGGGAATTTAAGATGTTGTATATTTTGAGGTCAATAATAAGTATATAAATATATATTTCTGTAATATACCATTCTGTATAACTAAAGTAACTACTTTTAAGAGTTAGATAACCTTCGTGTTCATGCTGGAATGATTTTTAATCATAGTATACTAAAACTTTCTGAAGAATCTAGTCCAATCTCACTCTATTCAAATGAGCTCAAACCTTTTTTTTTTTTATAAAATACTTACTGAGTTAATGTGCACAAAAATATTTCAGATGTATTTATAAACCGAAAGTTTTATACGATCTTTCGGGTATTTTATGTCATTGATATATTGTATATTTACCCAATAACATAAGCCAACTATTTCGGAACACTGGAAATAAGAAGACCTTTCTAATAAGACTAGTTGTCTAGACAAACTCCATCGTTTTTTAAAGCATGAGCTAAGTAACATTGTTTTGTACTCCACGTTTTTACTCAAGAATCGGCTTAAATAAATATATATAAAACAGGATAAAAAATTATAAAGTCAAATAATGCATAGATCAGTACAACTCTTCGTTTCTACGTAACGATATAAAAATGAAAATAAAGTGAGAGAACTTCTTAAATAAGGATAAAATCTGTCTGAATCGACGACTAAGGTTGCTCCTGAGCATTTTTCAAACTAGTTTAAAATGAATAATTCGAGGTTTTTTAATACCTGCTGTCAGTTTTGCTTTTTTTTTTTTTTTTTTCTTTATCTCATCGCAGTGTATAATAATCGAAGTCTTTTTTTTCTTTACATCAAAATAAATATTTTAAATGCTCTAATCACGAGAAATTCGCTAATCCATCTGAGTATAAAATTAAATGTGTTCGCCTGTGGCACATTATTACCTGGTTTTAATTTTTTTATGTGAAAACGGTTCGACTTTATATTTAGCTTCCTCCAAGTCGCCAAATGCGCAGGATATTTCCGTAGTTGAAAAAAACTATATTTGCTTCTACAAATTTATGATCAAGCTTGATCTATTTTCTAATGGAAAGATATAAATTATAATAAAAGGTTATATTTTTTTAAATAGATTGATTTTCTTTTTTTAGGAAAAACCATCATTGAATTCTAAATAAGGGAATCAAACATTCATTCGAGACCATATTATTATTAAAGTTGTTGTATGTTGTGGCGCGGGAATAGCCATTCTAAAAGCCACATTATCCGGCTTGGCATTGTTACAAAAAAAGAAAATCTTGCCCGTGTCACCCGCTTTGTTAGAATCATCACCTTTCTTTTTTCTTTCTCCTTTCTTTTCTTTTTTTTTATTATTTTTCTTCATTACTTTTATCTTCAATACTTTTTTTGTGTATCTATATTTGCATAACTTACTCTTTATTCTAATTTATTCACTCCTAAAAATACAAAAGCAAATATACTATTCTTTCTGTCTATCATACAACCCCTGTCTTGTACAAAACTAAGAAATATCCCTTTGTTTTGTTTATCGTCTTTCATATTTATTTAATAGAAAAACAAACCTTTAGATTAGATACCAAGTACTAAGAACGTACATTATTTAAAAAAGTAACAAAATTAACGTTCCTACAAAAATATTTTTCTGAAGACGAGCTCCTCTCACTTCTTTTAATACATAAAGCGAAAGAAAAATAAACCAACCCCTTTAATGATTACAATGTCTGAATCAAATCAGTGGGAAAGTCAACAAAACGCCACTTCATCACTTTCAACTATTCTAAACTCTAAACATGTGGATACGCCAATGAAAGATTATCTACCAACACCGGTTACACCTGCTTCCGATTTCCCTCGCCTTCATAATAATGACAAAGACGTGAAGAAAGAAACTAGCTCTTATTCCACGTTTTCGGTTTTAAAACCAGTTCCACAACACAACTCGAATAGAGATTCAGCTACACTTCAAAGCCCTTCGTCTGACAGTAAGCCATACCCTTGTCCAGAATGTCACCAAACCTTTAGTCGACCCCATAACCTAAAATCTCATCTCACCACACATTCGTCAGAAAGACCATTTCAGGTAACTATTTATTATTAGAAACAGAGTGATACAAATAAAAGGGAATGGAAAAAAAAGAGCGAGAACTAGTGAAAAAGACAGAAGAGATATTTTTATTAGAAAGCACATTGCAGAATATTGTTTTTCTTACTTTATTTAAATAGTGTGATGTATGTAAACATCACTTTAGGCGACATCATGACCTAAAGCGCCACCAAAAACTGCATACTGGTGAACGCCCCTATGTTTGTAAAAATTGCTATCGTTCATTTGCCAGACTTGATGCATTGAATCGTCATCGTCGTGCTGAAGGTGGCACAGCATGCAGCGTTGTTCATCAGCAAAAACAGCAACAGCAGCAAAGGCAGCAGCAACATCATCAACGAAATCATTCACAAGAAGATAGCCAAACATCTCCCACACTTGAACAGCAACAACAAAATTCTCTATCACAAACACCAAATCCACAACAACACTCACAAGATCTATCAAGTGGTTCTGACGCCACCTATCATATTGGTGGCGGCTTACCAAGCCTTTCTCGTCCAGTAATTCCTCAACTTCATATTGCTCATCCAGCTTCACAACCATATCCAAAAAATAATTACCCACACCCATCTCTCATTCCTGCAACCCATTCACCGCCTCAACAGCAATTGCTCCCATCTCCAAGTGCATTTTCTATTTTACCCGTTGCCGAACACAAAAATCTCAGTCCTATTTATAAAGCTAAAAGTTTACCTAGCACTCCTTCCTCACCGCCTACTAATAATAGTATGTCACATTACCATTCTTATCAATGGTCTCCTTACCCACGCTATGATCGCCCCACCTTACCGCCACTTGCATCTCCTACACCTGCCACTACCCCAACTGTCAACCAAGACCAACCCGTGTTAGATAGAATTCAACAAGAAAATGAAGAGCTTAAACGAGATATTAATCAGCTTAGAGCTATGGCTCAAAAAGAGACCACGCAATTGAAATCTCGTTTACATGACCTTGAAGTTGAAGTAAGTTTACTGTTTCGCACAATGAGAGTTTTAAATATTAATTATCTATTTGGTTAGAATAAGGTATTGAGGTCATTAATTCATTCACCTGGTGATGAGTCATCCCAGTCCAAAGACGTTGATATGATTCGAGATGAAAAATAGCCATGCAAATTTTGCAAACACATTGGATTCATATTTCTATGTATATCTTTTTTCTTCGCTTTCCCTTCCTCTTCTATTTTATTTTATTTTTCTCTTTGATTTCAATTTATACTTGACGATTCCTTGAAAAAAAAAATCAAGAGAATAATAAGATGTTTATGTATTACAAAATCTTCTTGTATTTATAAAATTATTAAACTGTTTCATTTATTTAATTCACCCTTTGTTATGATTTACATTGTATAGTAATACAGTAGGTGATATTTTACATTATTGAGTCTATATAATACTTTTGATTTTCTGTTTTCAACTGTTTGACGTATTGCAATGTAACTACTGTTCCTCATCTATTTTAAAGTCGACATGGGATCAAGATTTTTTTTTTTTAATTTTATAAACTTAATTACCGTACAAAATATTACATTATTTATCAATAATTTCATTACGCCACAAAATACACGATTTTCATTTTGGATCATTCTGAATGGTTTGCGGTTGTCAAACTATAAAATTATATATACTTTTTCAGAACTATTCCGCTATCGTACTTCCAACGTGGTGTCAAGAGTATTGGAGTTGGAAAATCAGCTATATAACCATCGATTTTCTTTTCTATATTTCTCATTTAATAAAGTGGGCGAATTGTATATGGATAACTCTTACAATATTTGAACACAGAATTGCTATAATTTATATTTTAAAATGAACACGAGGTCTTGGCTATTGTTTTTTTTTATACAGAAAATATCTATTTTATAGGAAAACAACATCTGAGTTAAACTCCCTATTGCCTTTCTTGAAGGCCTGATCTCATCTTATCGTTCATTTTGTATTGATCCCTTACAGCTGTTTTTCTGTTTTTGATACAACTCCATTGGGAAAGAAAATTGTTTAAAATTGGATAATTCCGCTCTATAATTATCTCGAAGCAGTCTAAATAAGCAATACAGTGAAACATGGTCTCGTCAATAAATAAATAAAAAAGGATTCGCATACATATTAAGTCTAATGCAGTATAAAGTTTTTTTTATTTATTTTAATGATGAAAACAAAAGTAAATTTTTGGGAGGTTGGAGCAAATTTTTTTTATATACAAATTTGATTATGACATGCTTTCAACATAGGCAAGAGTGCGCTCCTTCACTCTTTGGATATCATCCTCATTACCATTGTCTTTCTCAAATTGTAACCATTTTTTAAATAAGAATTTCATCTTTTTGGATGAGAATTTCATGGAAGTAACGCGCTCAAAGAGTCGTCTATAGAAAAAAATAAAAACGTTTGATTAAAAATTATAAGATGAAGTACAAGCCTTTTTTTTTTTTACCTGGCCATTTCTATATCATCAGCCTTGATCTCCATGTCCAAGTAAACATTCCATAAATCTAAACGCTTAGGATAGTTGCTCATAACACCTTCTAAAATTGTACGACCACGCTCTGCTTCACCATGCTTAAACTCTAATTGGGCAAATTTGACAATTGTTTGAACATCTAAAATTATTATACATGTTAGTACAGGTATGATACTTTAAATAGAACTTTTGTTCACTTGTATCACTTACGTTCATGCTTAGGCAACACTTTAAGACTTTGTTGGAGTAACTCGCGTGCACCATCAGCATTGTCATGTTCAAGATAATAGAGTCCAAAACCAGTCCAGACCTCAGGCTCTTGGCCAAACTTCTTTGTCATTTCTTCCCAAAGAGCCTGGGCTTTATCATCTTTATCGCTACGCTCATAAATGTTAACAAGCTGAAGGTATACCTTGAGGGGTTCACAATAAACTAAAGCGCGTTTGAAGACCTCTTGGAGGGTTTCGTCAGTACCAAAGTTATTTTCTAAATTAAGTAAAGCAACCCAAACGTTCATCTTTTCTTGTTCTTCGCGGAAATTAATAGTTTTTAAGGCACGTTCACCAATCTCACGAGCTCTGGCAATTTCTGATAACTGTAACTGGTATGCCATATAATTAATCCATAGATAAGATGAGTTGGGTGATCCAACTAAAAGGCGCTCATAATCAGCAGCGGTTTGGGGTGTGTTTGAATTAAGTTCTGCAGTAAGATCCTCAACTTCTTTCTTTTGTTTCTTGTTTTTAGACTTTGATTCCTCATCATCTGACTCCTCTTCGTCTGACTCTTCTTCATCGCTAGAATCTTTTCTATTATTGACACCAGTCCAATCGAAATCATCGATACTCAAAGCAGGAGCATCTTCCTTCTCATTTTCTTCATCGTCGTCTTCGTCGTCGTCTTCCTGGTCTTCTTCCTCAGAATCATCACTATCATCTTCGGCTTCCTCCATTTCTACATCTGAGTCAGGTACTTCAGCCATCTCCTCGTCGCTTTCTGCCTCCACCTTCTTCTTTGACTTCTTGGGTGCATCAGTATTCTCAATTACACTCTTCTTAAGAGTAGCTTCCAATCGTTCTGCGTCATAGTCGATATAGATGATCTTTGTCTTTACAAGCTGGCCAACCTTGTAAATAGACTTCCATTCCTTAACAAACTCATCAGTTAAGTTTGCAATCTTGACACGAGCACTTAATGAGTGATTAAGTTTGATGAAGACACCGGAAGATCCAATGTTATTGACATAGGCGTCGTATACTTGACCGCGCTTGACATCCTTGAAGGTCTTGATTTCATTGGATGTTACATCTGGTGAAAGGCGTGATTCTCTCAAAGATAAGTCGATTTGCTTGTTCTGTTCGTTGACATTAATGACATTTACACGTACAACTTGCTTTTCTTCGAAAGATTCTGTTGGGTTTTCTGTAAATGTATCGGAAATATCAGTCAAATAAACTTTACCAGCGACACCTGGTGAAAGCTGAACAAGGAGACCTCGGACAGCATCAGTATTCTTTATAAAACCGTTTACAATCTGGCCTTGTTTAACAGAAGCAAAATCAGTAATAATTGGGATATCAGGCTTGTCTGCATGCATAAAATGGTTTCCACCACTTTTAGCACCAACGGAAAGAACAGAGACATTAATAGCCTCACCCTTGTGGAAATTCTGAATAAGCTTGTTGCAAACATCAGGATCGGAAGAAGCGAACTGCTTGTTAATGGTACCATATGTGTGCGTACTAATGTGAACAGTGAGGAAATTAGGATGAATGGCAGTAATAAAACCAGGGAATTCTTGACCAGCTTTCATATTAACAGCCTCACGGGTGTTATCATCATCAGAATCAAGACGAAGAGAACAATCAACTGTTTGGTTAACCTTGCTGGCGTGACTGATGGGAAGGTAGGTATGCTTTTTAAGATTGCGAATACCCAAAACCTTAACTTCGATTTCCTGGTTTACCTTGAATTGACTGAGAGGGCGCTTCTTGTTCGCAATATCATCAAGTGATTTGTAGATTTCAGATATGTGAACGCGACCTTCAAAGCCTTCAGGAAGCTCAATGCCCAAATGTTCTTTTTTGATTTGCTTAATGGTAACGGTGACAACCTGTCCAGGAATAAGCGCATTGTCCTTAGCCTCGTGCTTGGCATCCAACTTGGCCTTGCTTGCTGCCTTCTTTTCAGCCTTCTTCTTACTGTTAATAAATGATACTACTAATTTATTTTGTTCCTGATCAACTGTTAAAACATGAGTTTTGACAGTTTGGCCGACCTGGAATGCATCTGCCAAATTTGCGATGTGAGTTTCAATCATTTCGGAACCTGGTGCAAAGGCAGTCAAGTCGTTATAGTAACTAACAATACAACCGTTCTTTCTGATAGCAATAATGGTACCATGACTAATATCATCAACCTTGAGATCGTTTATATCAGTAAAAATAGGGAATTCACTGTTAATAAGAGACTTTTTGAGAGTGAAAATGATTTGACGTTTTTCGTTGTTTGTTCTCAACACGCGGCATTGCACTTTCTTTCCAACCTTGAATTTGAATTCGGGACGAGTCAATTTAGCATCAGACATGTGAGTGGTGGGAACGAGACCAGATATATTCTTGGATAATCTAATGACAATACCAGCAGGAACAAGCTTTTCGACAGTACCTTCTACCATTGACCCAACTTGGATATCAGAGATTCTCAAATACTTCTCATCAAGGATACTCTGTTGGAATGTCATGATGAGTACAGCATCCACAGGGTTATAACCTAACACACGACCACGATGAGTAGAACCGATCATAAACTTTCCACTTGTAGCAGAGACAGTCTTGGTATGTTCATCAGAAAGTCGAGAAATATGAACGAAACCAGAGACACCTGACAGGCTTTCTAATGTAACCAAAACACCGGCACGGCTGACATAAGCTACTTTTACGTTGTCCAGGAAGGAGCCTACAGGGAATACATCAGCGACATATTTATCGGATTTTTTATCGTTACTCAAGACTGGAGTGTCGAGTTCTAAAACATGAGGAAGAACTGAGCCCGCAATCTTTTTATCGTCAGTATTAAGAATAGTGTAAAGAGTGCGGAAGGTAAGGCTTTGACCTAATTTATACTTCTTTTCAATATCGACAGAGGCAGGAATATGTAATCTATCAATAGTGGTAGAGTAGAGACCCATCAACTTGAGAGAGAGACCATTTGGCTGAACAGCTTCTATAACGCCCGAAACAAGTTGCCCAGGAAGAACAGAAGTAATACGAGAGAAAGGTTCGGAAACAACAGCTGATCCGACCTTTTTACGGTCAACAGTAACATTGGCTGTACGTTTATCGGACTTTTCAACAGCACATTCGATGTACTGCCCAACAGCAAGTTCCTCATCACGGTTGTATTTTTTAACATAACTCTTTGATTCCTTCATGGGCAAGAAGCCAGTTAAATCCTTTACACCCAAATCCAAAATATAACCATGATCTTCCACACTTTTCACTGAAGCACCCAAAGTCTATTTTTAAAAAAATCAGTAAATGATCATAACTCAACAACAACCCTCCTATTTTTCTCACTAGATCGATCCACCCCCTTTTTTTTTCCTTTAAAAAACTTACCAAACCGGGAGTAATATCGACCTTTAGAATATCCTCATTTACAACATTTGGCTTCAAAGTCAATTCGATCTTCTTTTTATTTGCTTCATCTTGAACAGATGTAATTCTACAGCGAACCCATTGACCAACATAGAAGCGTTTGTTCAAGTCAATATCAGCAGATTCTTCCATACTTTCATCTTCATCATCATCCTCTTGAGCAGCTTTTTCAACAAGAGCAGTGAAGCTGTCTGATATTTCTGTCATAGGAACAGAACCGACTAATTCATGAGGTAAAGCAACAAGCAAGTCGAATTCATTGATTTGAGAGATACAACCCAGCAAGACAGTACCTACAGTAAGTTTCTATATAAATTATTAGTCATACTGTCCTTCTTCTTCTTCTTCTTTAAAATACCTTGAAGGTCAAAGAGTCGATAGAAACTTTATCACTATCCTTTTTCTTGGGTTTCTCGACCGTCTTTGTCTTTTCTCCTGCTTTTCTCTTTTTCTTAGCAGGGCCCTTCTTTTCAGCAGCTGTGTCTGGAGTGTCCTTTTTCTATTTGAATTATTAGTATATATGACATTTTATTTCACTATCCTTTTTCTTGGGTTTCTCGACCGTCTTTGTCTTTTCTCCTGCTTTTCTCTTTTTCTTAGCAGGGCCCTTCTTTTCAGCAGCTGTGTCTGGAGTGTCCTTTTTCTATTTGAATTATTAGTATATATGACATTTTATTTCACTGGCAGATCCTTACAATTTTGAAAAGATCGTTTGCAGCTTGAGTAGAGATCTCCTTGTGCTCAAGAGGAGTCAAAGCGCTAGCACCTCCGCGAACAAAATTTTCTTCTGTTGGGGCTGCGATAGTGACAGCAGTAGCTGGGGTTTCCTCTGTTGGTGTCTTTCTCTTCTTTGCTACCATTGTCTTTTAATATAGAAAGAAATAACTTGCAAAAAAAATCGAAAGAAAATTATAAAATGTGGTTGAGCAGTCACTTCAGCTTTAATATGTGGCTTGTATGAAATTGACAGGTTGTTAAAATTTAATCCCCTTTTTGTTTGTTCCACAAAGCCTTTAGTAGAAAAGCCCAAGATATTTACTTTGCTAAAAACCATGGTTCTATCTTATATTATTTTTAGTAATAATCTATTTCCATCTCTTTAGTTCACTTTCTCTATTGATTGTTTTTTATTAAAACGATATTAAAATTTTAAAGTTTTAAATTAAAGACTTGGTTTTTATCAAATGATATTTACTTCCATGAGAAGTAATGCTTGCTTCTAATATACATGCAGTAGTTTTATAAAAAAAAATACTCGCTCTATAAATTACATTTATCTCTGCTATTATACCATCCTGATGAAAAACTAAGCATTTGATCAATATACAGTACTTTTTACAACCATAATATCCTTGTTCTACCAATTATTTCGAGAAATTGATAAAATTATTTATAAAAAGGGCTAAATATTAGAAAGTAACGATAATATTTGCATAATGAATACCTAAAGACAATTCATAGCACAATTAAACTGAGAAAATATCTTGTAAATAGCATGGATTGGATAAAATCACCAATGTAAGCCAGAAGAGCATAGAGTAGAGATCAATATAGACGAGCAGAGGAGTTTACAATATCAAGCGGTAGAATAAAATCAAAATTAAGGGAAACATAAAAAATAAATGACTATTATATTAACTAAGATCGATAACACGATAAAAATTTACAGCATCAACAAGACAATGGGAAGAGGTAAACCCCCCCCCCATAATATGGATCTACAGTGCTCTATTATCATGAATGATATTGATTAGTTGAATAAATACATGTATTTTATCCTCAAAGATGTCTATGTGTATGAAAGATATTCTTTTGGATGGTCTAGAACTGCTGCTGGTAAAACCAAACCCATCTTGTCCGAAGGTGATAAATTTTCCATTCTTGCTTTTAAACTTATAAGTTCAATTGTACATCGGAAAACTGTTTTTGCCTTTAAAGGTCCTTGAAACTAGGGGAGCTACATTTATAGCATTTGTAACATTTGTAATATTTATAGCCTTTTGTGTTAAAAGCATTTAAAGACATCTCAATTTCCTTATTACACTTTTAAATACAAATTGTATAAATATTATTGGTTAGAGTCTTCAAATTTTAAATATTGTAGAGTCTTTAAAGGCTCATGAAGCTAGAGAGGTTGCCTCTATAGCCTTTGTAGCCTTTTAAATATAAAATCAATTTTACAATGCTACATAAGAT
>MU622282.1:120039-144424 GCA_025399235.1 Backusella circina FSU 941
CAAAATCAAAATACATCATTGTCGCCATTATACGATATAATATAGATATACTAAAAACTCTACCTACTATAACACATATACAATATATCAAAAAAAGTTAGTTTTATTTTTCTAATCTCATATAACTATGACAGACTCAAGCAGTCAAGAAAATATTTTATATGTCCTTAACTAAGCTACCATTTTCATTTCATTTCTAAAGACATATTTTCTTCAATTATTTATTTACAATTAAGTTCAACACTTTAATACGGAAGTAAATTAAACAAATATCATTAAAAAAAAACTAAAACGAGAATGTAACCTTCTTTTTGTAAAATATTATATAAATAATTACACTACTAGCTAAAGGATTTGTCATTTTATTTTGATTAAAAAAGTATATTTCTTAAAAAGTAAAAATTGTATTTCATTTCAAGTAAAATAAAGTAAAAACAGCTGGCATGTTCGATACAAGTCAAACTGGGCCTTTTTTTCTTTCACTCTCTACAATAACCAGACCAAGTTGCACAATTGTATACGATGAACCAATGGTTAGGAACTGTGATCACAAACACGCTTATTTGAAGTTACCCGTCAATGTTTGACAGAAGTACGTACTCCAATGTGAAAACCATTAAAGAAGTATGGAAGCGGTAAATAGAGAGAGTAAAGACCCAATAATATTAGATGAGAATTTTAAAAACAAAAAAGAAATAGCATATGAATGAATATATTTTCTCATTAAAGAAGTTCAATCATCAAAAATATTTGTCAGACATAAAATAAGAATGTACACTTTCAAATTTATTATAAATAGAAGAGGAAGTTAGTAACTTTTTCTATCATCATTCATAACTCATTCTGAAAAAGAAAAACCAATATGCGCTTCTCAATCGTCTCTACTGTTCTTGCTTGTGCTCTTTCTGGTAACTGCATTCTAAACAATAGATTAAATAAAAGAACTAACATAGCAAGAAACAATTAGTTAGCGCTGCCGCTTTTGAAAAGCGTGCTGTCACTGCAGCCACTCAACTCTGTATCACTGATCTTGTAGCTGTAAGCAACCAGCTCACTACAGTTACCAACGGTGTAAGTAACGCATAAAGAGAGAGTGAGAATGAGAAAATAAAACTAAAGGCTATATAGGTTAACTCTTACACCGCCTCCAAAGGCTACATTGGTGCTCTCACTGTTCAGTCCCAGGAATCCACTCTTGAAACTAAGCTTTCCACTGCTGGTACTGACTGCTGTAAAGTCACAATTGTTGTCTCTGAGGAAGACGCTAATGCTGTTATTGCTGAAATTGCCCCTTTGACAACTCAAATCACCACCACATTGTCTACCATTGTTACCAAGAAGCCTGTCTTCGATTCTGTCGCTCTTGTAACTCCTCTAGTTAAGGGTGACATCACTAGTTTACATTCTAAGACTGTTATCATCATTAACTGTTTGCTCGCTGTTACTCCTACTGATCTTCTCGCAACTGCTCAAGGATATGCAAACCAGATTGAAAGCGCTTTCCAAGCTGCTATTGCTGCTTATGCTTAAATCATTTCACTTTTTTTTCTTCTGGATTTAAGCTTTATAACCATATTTATACAAAAATATGAGTTTTCTTTATATATGATTTTTAATATAATCATATTATATTAGCAGAAATGAATAATAAAAAATAGAGGAGGAATGTATTCAAACTCTTTTTTAAAACTTAATTAACATATATGTTAGTTAGATTACGATTGCTCTAAGTTATTCATATAAATAGTATATTATCTATTATACCACTATCAAACTATTTCTTACATATTTCTTCTCACTTTTTGTTATATTAGCGAGGCCTGTACACAAGCATATGGTTTATAAAGTAAAATCGAAAAAAACAGCTTTAATTTATTTTTGTTAGAAACTATCGTCTCTGCATACTCTTTTTTTTTTTGAAATAAAAGTGAATTAGTGAGTCAGTCAAACTGCGTAAAAAAAAATTGAATTGTTTTATATTGTATTGTTTTACCTTTGTATCGTTTTGCATTAAAGCCACTAAATCAAAATACAAATTGATACAAAAAGCCAATTATAAAATGAATAGATGCTTTCTATTTACTAAAATAAGAAGCATAGAACTCAAATCTATATAAATTAATATGAAACTATTTCACTAAATACAGATGAAGCCAAGAGTATTCGATACCATCCCAAATAACTTACTTATCTTTACAGTACAATATGAAGTGCGCCTGAATAACGGGTATTCATTATCTATAGGTGCTTATAGGATTAGCTCAAAATAATGTATGAATATATATATATACATAGTTATGTCATTAAGGAGAGAGAGAGAGAGAGTAAAATAAGACAAATTACATGATAATAGACAAACTTATAGTTATTACAACCATTGGAATTAGAAGAGGAAAAAAAAAAGTCAAATCAATTTATTTACTTTGAAAACTCAATTTTTAAGAATAAAAAAAAATACAAAAATACAAAAACATAAACAAGTGTAAAATTACGAACCAGTCGTATTAGAATTCATTACATTATCCAAATAAAATAATATGATGAAGTAAATCAATTGTCTATAGACACCTTGGCATATTTCTTGTATAACTTACGATTCTTTTTGTTTTTTGCAAGATTAATAATAGCTTGTCCGACTCCTTTGCCATCAAAGTGGTTTATACCAAATAGCTCAGAAGCAGTATACTCTAATTCAAATTCTACCTTTCCGTCCCTATTTGCCTTATCGAGATCAACATAATACTGGTTCCAATCGGTGATGGTTCCTACAGGATATTTACCATTTTTAGTTTGATACTTATATACACGGATGGCTGGATTGTGTACAGGAATGATAGAAGGCGCGTTAAAAAGGCCAGTGGATGCCTTTAAAAGAGATTTGTTATGCTTGGCATCTTTACCTCCGGCAGGATAATAACCATAATTTCCTTTCTTTTCACTAGGAATAATTGCGTTCAAGTTGTCGTCTTTTTTTTTTAAGAAAAAATTTGAGAAAAACTGTTTATAAATTCTTTTTCATATACTTACTATTGGTATGTCCAGTAAAATGACCACCAATAACACTACCGTATTTTCCGAGCAAATTAAGATATTTCTTATAACAAGCTGACTTGTAAAGCTGAGATCCATCATCATCAATTGGAGGGACATGACCCATTATATACACTTGATGCTTCCCCTTCTTTTTCTTATAATGCTTCAAAGCATACTCTAACCAAGCTATTTGAATACCAGATGCACCAGTCTTTTCGTCACAATCAGGAACACCATCATCTTGGCTGTAAAAATACAATGTATTTAAATTGATGACACTCAGTTTTCCTTTGATGATATCTTGAATAAAGTAGCCTCCAGAACTAAAAGCCTGTGTAAGATTAAGATCAAGAGGCTGCCAGATTTTCTTGAGTTTGTTAAAAATTTTGTCATTATGAACAACATCGTTATGTTCGAAAACATCATTGTTACCAATTGTAGGCACCTTCAACGAAGAAAAAAGTCAGTTTACATGTCTTTTTGTTCTGCTTTTCTGCTTTTCTCCATGAGATCAACTTACATATGGCGTGCTTTTTATATCGTATGCTTTTTGAAAGTATTTCATGACAGTTTTATGACCATTAAGAACATCATTTTGAGTGCGAGGCATATCATCATCACGATCCTTTAATTAAAAAGAAATTAAGTTCGATTCACTACTATCATTTTTATACTTTAAAACACTTACGTGTCTTACAGTGTCTCCTGTATAAAGAATGAAATCAACATCTTTAACTTTTTTCTTCAAAAAACTAAAAGCTGCATTGACAAGAGTCTCGGGTGAATCGCACCGTGTACCAAGTGCACCATACTTTCCAGTTTCACTTGACCTCTTTTTACCATGACGATGGCATAATTGATCAGGATCAGCGCCTTCCACATAATTAGGATCAATATGAATATCTAAACATTATTTTCAGAAATCATCAGTAAATTTGCTCAAGCGATCGTATACATACGATTCTGTACCTGTGATGTGAAGAAATGTTCCAGTAAGCTTATGACTTCTTTTTATAAGCGCGCTACTTTCGACAATTGAATTTTCTATTAATGTATTTTCATCGATCGAGCTTGCTATGATTGGATTGGTATATGCAACTGTTGATCCAAGAGATATAATACAGGTGGAAAAATAAATTATAAAATGAAACCAGTTCATCATTTACAGCATGAGTTGAAAAAAAGGTTTACATGTTAAAAGGGTGTTATATATACTAAAAAATGTTCCACTTCCCATGTCAGAATACATGAAAATCATAAATTAAAAAAAATATTGCTTCGATGTATATGTTTATTTTATTTTTATTTCATCAAATGTCTTGGTTAAAAATTACTTGATTTAGAATTCAATAATATTAATTTGGCATCTTTACAAATTTCGAGTTACTTTACTCCGAAGAAGCATAGTTCATCCTGAAGTGTATAATGATTGTTAATATAAATAGAGAAAAACTGGGTCCATTTTAGCTATATATATATATAATTGTCTCAATTTGAAAACATACTAATTTGTTCGTATATAATGGCGTTTCATTCATTTTTCGAATATGAATAAAATAAAACAGATTGTCTGTGCGCTCAAGCATTTCTTGTCATGTGCATTAAACGTAAACAAACCAAAACATGTGTAATGAAAAACAACAACAAAAGGTCTTTGTTTTCTTAAAAAAATGCTGAAACATGAATTATGTTAATCCTGCTAATCAATTCAAAATTACTCATTAGTAAAAGTAAATTACAATAGTTTCTCGGATAATCTTGGCAAATTGCAGACATATTACTACTACTTGATGACACGTAAACACTTTTTATCGGAGTCTGCTTGAAAATAAAGTGGTCTTAAAGAGAGATAATTAATTGTAATGAAAAAGAGTTTCGCTTGTTCAGATTATTAATAACAAAGTGGAAAAACTTAACAAAGTATTAACAACATTTATGTTAAACAGAATAAATATGAAGTATTGATTTTTCCCTTTTGTGGCCTTTTTAAAGCGGATATACGAATCACTCAAAACATATTACATCACAACTTCCTCTCATTCCACAAGTAAGTCAAAGCTTGATGAAATTTATTTTTTAAACTTTCAAAATTACATACTTTAGGATTATCATTATTTCTCTAAAATTATAGACAAGAATCGCAACTTCGAGAATAGCTTAAAGGTTTTAATTAAAACGAAGAAAACTCTGGTAATGGTGACTGGGCAGATACAATGTAAATCTCCTGAATATTTTAATCATATCAAGTATTTTTTTATGCAAAATATATATATTTAAGGTTTATGAAGAAGGAAAATATACACATCTATTAAAGGGGAAGTTTCTTATTCCAATCCAGCTGGAAATGAAGCGGTTTTCATTCGACTAAAATATTACAGAGGCTATAGATGGGTAATGGGATTTTTTGGAGAAAGGGTTACATACAAAATTATCATAAAGGAGACATATGGGAAGATGCGAAAGCTAAGGAAAAAAAAGTATTTGATTTTTTTCTCTTGCAAACTTTCACATGATGGTATAAAAAAATAATGAGTTCATTGTTAAAAAGCGGTTATTGGTTTATCCACTTTAAACATCAACGATTCGTTGAACCTTGTTGCAGTCTGGTAAGTGTTCTCCACGATATTTGATCAGGTATTCACCATTATCTTTCCATGTTACAGTTTTATTAACGGGGCAACCCTAAATAAATGATGATGAGAATAGGCTAACACAACTCTATTTATTCGTCTACTTACTTTATTACTGTTGGAACACTTATAATAAACACTTTTATTACCAGTCTTCTTTTGAACGGTATTACCATTGTTTTTCCAAAAATGACCATCGATATAAGGGTATTCTCGGGTTTCAACGATCTTTGTAATAGCTTGCATTTCTCTTCTTCGGCGAGGTCTTGGGGGGAAGTCATATCTCGCTGCTACAGATTGGCTTTTTTCTAAGTGGTGATGTATATTGAACGAGTCTTCATCCATATTAGGGTAAGATGGTTGATGTTTATTATTTAATGAGGACATAACAGCGGCGGCGGCTGAATTATAGCTAAAATAGTTTGTATTAGTAAGAAGTTTTTTTGCTTAGCAAAAGTTTTTTTTTTTGCACTTCGGAGCTTTTTGGGCGAAATCTCCTAATATTTTAATTTTTTATTTTTATTACCTGTCCATTTGAAGTAGAGACGATGCGGAGACCGGGGTAGATGTGGGGATAGGAGAAAATGTGCGGTCATCAAATTCATCCGAATCCGCACTTCCTGTAAATGACGAACCAATTGTAGAGTCACGTCTGTGATGATGCTGTTGCTGTAAAAGGGAGTTTGTAGGTGTACATTGTGTGGGCGATACCAGAATAGCATCCAAGCTTGTACGTCGAACAGTGTTATTATGGTTATTACTAAAAGAATTCATACGACCATCAGTAGAAGAATTGGTACTAATTGGTGGTGTAGGTTGCATATTGAAAGATGATGTGTTAAAAGACTGTTGGAAAGAAGCTGTTGCTGCTGATGATGAAAAAGAAAGGGGATCGCTATTATTGCTGCTTGCTATTAATTGCTGTTGCTGCTGCATCAGTAGCAGATCAAGTTCTTTAGCTCTTAATTTTGCTTCTTCTGCTCTTCTTTTATCCTCTTCTAATTTACTTAACAAGATCAATCTAAGCAAATCAGGCTGAGATTGATAGCTATATATGATTTCTTGAAGATCTCCCGAAGCTGGAGTTTGTTCCTGTTGTTGTTGCTTATTTGAGCTAATCATTGGGGACGATGATACAGGTGCTGCTGTCGTCGGTGTCATTGACTGACGTGAAATGGAATGAAATGGCACTTGTTCATGATGATAGAGAGGCACACCTTTCGTTGTATCTTTTGCTAGTGAATAATTGAAATCAGTCATTGAGTGTCTGTGTATGTGTCTTATAAATAGAGATAACGCGACTTCTTAAAGAACTCTAAAAAATGTAAAAGAGAGAAAGAAAAAGAAATCTAATGTTTTAAAATTTCGAAGTTTTTTCTATTCCATGACTTCCCGTCTCTTTATATTCGATTTTCTCAGGGTCACCCAACCCCTACTCTCTCCGCCCATTATAGTTAGTTTAGCAAAGTATCAAGAAATCATGTGTGTGGGAGCCCGCGGTATTTCCTCTATTGTCCAATCATTTTCCCTCCCATCCGTACTATTTTGATTTGCTTTTAATATGTTTTTTATTATCTAACTCGCTCACTCAATTTCCATAAGTAACCCTTCAAAAATCAGGTGCAATTCAATAAATACTATTGTATTCACTTACAAAATAACAATTTGTATAAATATAATCCGTAATATAATAATGTAATTTTCTGTTAGCTATTCATGTAGCGCTTCTTTAACAATGGACAATGGATGAATTATAAGAGGAAGAGGGAGGAGGGGTGAGAGAGACCTGTCACTAAAATTCAAGTAAAAGAGAGAACCCTTTCACTTGGTTCCATTGGTACCTCGCTTATGAAATAAACAGGGTCTCCGGGAAATTCACTTTACATGAAAAAAGTATTAAACTCACTCTTTCCAAAATACGTAATGGGTCGGAATATCTAAAGGATAATGTGGGGAAGATGCTCCCTATTGTGTATGACCTTGATTTTTTTTTCATCATATTCCCATGTATCATATTTTCTTTGATATGCCTGATATAGATACATGCTCGCACTCGTTTTTTTTTTTGGTAGTAGTAAAAGTAAAGTGATGTATAATGCTTTGACTTGCACAAAAGAACAATCGATTTGTTTTGAATTGGATCTAATGATCTTTTTTTAAAAAAAGTGGGGGAAGAATTACATTTTATCTTGTTGCCGTGTTACCTAACCCCAAATAGAAGTTGGAAAAATCCTGAAAGTTTACTGGTCGCACTATATTGCTAAACAAACTTTAAAATAATTTCCTAAAGCTTTTCATTTATCTAAACCCATCAATCAATAGACTTTTTTATTATTACTCCAGATATATACTTTTAGCATGGTATGCAGTAGCGGACATCTCGCGCGAGACAGAAGCACAATAAATTGCGGACTGTGCGGTCAAAAGACAAAAAAAAAAAAAGTATTGGAAATGTATAAACCTTGCTTCCTACTTGAAGTTAGCTTATAAAATTTATACATTTTCTTATTTTCATTCATTTTGTATTACGTTCTCCACCATTTTACTATTTGAATTGATTCTTAATTTACTTGATTTTTGTGCTACCATTGAAGAATAAGGTGATTGTATGTTACATGGAGCAAAAAGGAATGACAACATCACTATAAAATAACGATCACAAACGAAGTAACTTTCTTTTTTTTAAAAAAAAAAGATATCATTTAACTTGTATAATTGGATACCATTCTTTTTTTTAAAATTTATGAACTGGATGCCGTTGTTATGTATCATGACAGCACTTGTTTCAAAACATATCAAAAAAGTAGGAACAGAAGCAAAAACTTAAAATAACGTGGCTAAAATGTTGTGTTCTTGCTTGTGCAGGGAATTACTTTAAATGTTCATGGGTAAAAACAAAACAAAATGGCGAATGTACATGACCTAAAAAAAAAAAGTAAATATATAATTAGAGTGCATCCAAAACTGTTTTGGTGATAATACATACAAACAGCAACAAAAAATTCTTTTTTTACACAAATCCACCTAAAGTAAAATATTATCCACTTTTTTTTGTTGCTGGAAAAAAAAAAGAAAAAAAAAGGAGGGATGGGAAAAAGCTGAAATTGGTTTTTAATATGTTACGGATATCATTCATTTCTTTCTTTTTCATTTTTTTTCTCTTACACACGTTATTAATAATAAGGGTTTACAGTATCAAAGTGACCCTGAAAGAAAACAATTGAATGCAATCTCAATTTAGTAAAAACTATGGGATTCAAGCCAAATTAATATTACCGTGCACATATTTTATTCTCAGATGAGAAGCGTAGTTTTGACTTCTTTGTTAATACAATAAATAACCTTTTTGGTATATAATTTTTAATGTTTGTTGTGTAATGTACTCTCGTTCTAATTAAATGTTGAATATCACAGGATTTACTCCATTCTTTTATCATAGATAACTTAACTGTTATGAATTGCGTTTGGGCCATTTTAGTGTTGTTTTGAAACTAATTCTTAATTACAGCTCACGTTACTTTTTGTTTTGTTTTTGTTGTACGGAAAATAAATGTGTACACAAGCTTATCAGTCTTTTTTTGGTACTTTATAAAGTTTTAATTGTTCTTGATTACCATATTTAAAAGCAATGTTTACCTTTACTAATTTCTGTATAGTTCTATATACCCAATAATAAGGGAATGATTAAGAAAGGTAATTAGATCGTGGTTTTACCAATATCTAATGTATGAACTTCTCTATAATAATAATAACAATAATAACAATAATAACAATGGCAGTAGTAGTAAAGGAAACTGTATCTTCCATAAAAATCGACTTTATTTCATTCTGACATGCGTATTTAGTTGATACAGAAATGACGTTGGAAAACTTTTATTTTACTTTAAGGAAAGTGAATATATGCACTTTCAAGGGAACTTGTTTTCTACTATATTATTATTCAAATATAAAAATGAGGATACATAACAAAAGCAGTATATATGCTTAGTCACTTATTTCAGTAATTGGATAAACTGTGATTATAATTTGTTATAATGGTGTAGATTTTAAGACTTTGACCATTCACAGAGGGAAAAAAAATACAGCAATAGTCTCTGCAGCTTATGAATCAGATTGACTTAAAAATGGTGGTCTAGAAATATTAATAGATATCAGAAGTTCAAAAAAAAAAAAAAATAGCGCAAGTCACTCATAGAAACTCTCCTTTTTAGATAGCTTAAATTTTTTCCTACAATTTCTAAACCTTCATTGACATTTTAGTTAAGATCGATGAAAACAAAAAAAGTGAGTTTTACATTATCTACTGGCCAAATCAAGTCATTCCAATAATAACAATGCTTGTGATTTTGTCCTTAAAAAATAATCGTGATAAATATATACATGTATGATCTTCATATGAATTAAAATTAATAAGCAAATATAATATAACTGCACCTTTATTCCAGGATATCTGAATTGAGCCCTATGCTTAGAGATATTATTGGTTTATATATAAAAAGTTATTTTTAGATGAATGTAAAATTAAAGTATGCTGAATAGCACATATTATAGTCCCTCCTTTCTTTAAACATGCGGTGTTACCTCAAACAATTAGACTTGCTGATAACTCGAAAGACTTACACTTCAAAGGCATTATAAGTGTTTAATTATATTTTTATTAACTAAACACAAAATGTTTTAAATCTGTGAGATGTAACATGTTGGTAAAAAGGCATGTGTTTTTGAAACTGTTATATCTCGGATAACTTTATTCAAAAAATAGCAAAAATATAACTATAGCAGTATTTTTTTTTCTAGTAACTTTATGGCAAGATTTCAGATGATCCATTTTATTTTACTATTTACAAAAGTATTACTTTTGCTTCGATTTTTTTTTCCATAGAATCCTTACAAAGTATAGGATCTTTAAAAACATTTGTATGTATCTTGTTATTATTTTATGTTATGAAATAAAAGTCTTGTTTTTAATATATTGATTTATCTGATCTTATGCGCAAGACATTTTAAACATAGTTGTTATGGTTTCTGAGAAAAATTGGAATCAAAAAAGTTAACTCCATTTCTTTTGTTTTTACTTTTAATATAATCATATGATAATAATGCTCTTACTAATAGATGTCAAAGTCGGAAGGTAAATGTCTTTAGTCATGCTCACTTTTTTTTCTTACAAAGGATCGACATTGATTTTTAGAATTACACTTGACCATGTCGTACTTTGAGAAATTGCACCTCTATCGTGGTACTATTTTCTATATTCGTAAAAGTCTCACATTGCCTTTAACTTGTTTTTAAGTCTCGATTAGATCATAATGACAATCTCCTTTTTTATTATTCTATTATTTTGCTTTGATTATAGTTTATATCAGAATTTGAAATCGGAAAAAGATCATAGAACTAGTAAACGTAATGATATAACTATGATCTTTATATGTTTATCATTTTAACATGCACATTTGATCATTTTTACCACATAATTCTTATTTTAAATGCGTTGAATATTATACTTTTACTACTATGATGGTAATAAAGTGATGCTACTGTTATTTCAAGAAATTAAGAAAAAATACAAATTAATGGGAAATAACAAAGTAACGATTGGGAAAAATAAGGAGAATTATTGAGAACAGATAGTGTATTATATAACAAAAAGTAGATTTTAATAAGTGAGATACGTAGTCATGTAGCAAGGTTCATAACGGTATATTACATCACATTGAGGAATAACATGATATAAAGTAACAAAGATAATAATTTGTAATTTCTTACACAATAACAGCTATCGCATTTGACGACTATAGTTATACTTTGTAGGACTATGTCATCTACTATTGATATACCAACCTGATATATTATTATCGTTATAGATCTCGTACTACATTACAACCCACCTAATATTTATATTATACACTCCAGTATTTATTATGAGCTCTTTCTCGCTCTTGCACAATAAACCGAGAATCAGAAACTCATTTATTTTTGTCTTTTCCGTCATTGTTCTATTGTACATCGCTACTATCACAACAACTAAGTTATTAATGGTTCATTTATTCAATGAGAGTATTAATACTTACGGAATAATTACTCTACTGATCAGGCCGACGATAGCCGGCCAGGAGGTTCAACTGTTTAATTGGCCCAAGTGATTAAAATAATAGATAATGATACCAACGTGGTGGAATAGATCCATTGAATTATTTGAAATCTAACGTATTTAAAGTTAAAATTAAGCATATGTTCATGATGTGATAATATTTAACTTACTAATTCCTATCATTGCCTGTACTCGTACAAATTACCTAGATCACCAATGTTATCTGATACTTTGAAAACTTGAGAAACAAAAATATAATGAGAAACAACCTTGATTATTATTAATATAATATAAAATATATGCTTTGGCTTGAACATTTTGATTTTAATTAAAAAAAAAAATTGCTCTTTAAGTGTCAAATGCATTCTGTCCCCATGTAGAAGAATTGACAAATATTTCTTAAAGTTACTCTAGACATAGATTTCTACAACGTTTTTTCGGCCTGTTCTTTGATATTAGTGATGTCCTCGTAATCAGAAGCAAGTAAAAAAATATATTTCGGAATCAGGTTCACAGGCACCATCCCTTATATTTTTAATTGAAATATGACTCCAATGAATTGATCTAAAGTATTCTAATAAATTAAGATGCTATAGATTACATGATAGCTTGCTCATTTTATTAAAATGAAAACTGTTTGCATTATCTTAAATAAAGCATAAGATGGTCTTAGTGCATAGCAAGTAACGTGGATGATAAATGGGATCCATTTAGACGCTTAAACATACTCCCTTGTGTTATTATTCGTTGAATTGGATAATGAACTTAGCCCCCTTTAGCTCTGTCATCGTAGCCTTTCCCTTGATCCAATTTTCTTCGCATCAACCTATTCTCAATAATTTGAAACTTTTTGAAAAAAATCACTCAACCCACCAGTAGGTAAAATCACATGATCATATGTTGGTGGGTAGAAAATAGGTGCTATAGTGGGTAAACGTAGACCACCCGTATAAAAAATCATAAACTACATGTATACAGTGGTTTGCGTTTAAAAATCAATATTTCCAAAAGTTACAAATATATTTTATAATACAAAAAATATATAAATCTTGAATTCCAATTTCTTGATTTTTAAAAGTAAACCACTATGTACGTTGAGGTGTAGATGTCCGGTAAAAAATCATGTGACCTACCTAGAAGTCCGGTATCATCCTATGTGACCGAACACAAACATTAAATAATAAACAAAAAGTAGCTGATCAAAATCAGCAAAAAGGTACAAATCCATTTTAAGGTTCCGGTGGGGGTATTTGTGTGGATGGTTGCTTCACTGTGTAGGCCGTTCTCTTTCCCCTTACTGGTCATTTGTACGTATTAAAAGAAGTAAACCATCCATCCATTATGGGTTTGGATGAATTAATCGATTGATGATTTTTTTACTAATTGATATATATCTTTTTTTTTTTTTTATCAACAAAACCAACATCAATATACGAACAATAATATTCTTTACAACTTTTTTTTGAAAATAAATAAAATGAAATTTATTTAAAATTTTTAGAAAATGGTATTGAAGCATAACAACCAGTTGCCTAACCAGCACTTCCGCAAGCAATGGGACCGTCGTGTCAAGACTTGGTTCGACCAAGCTGGTCGCAAGCAATCTAGAAGACTTGCGCGTGTCCAAAAGGCCGCTCGCGTTGCTCCCAGACCCGTCGATGGTCTCCTTCGTCCCGCTGTTCGTTGTCCTACTCTTCGTTACAACATGAAGTTGAGAGCTGGTCGTGGTTTCACTCTTGAAGAACTCAAGGTATGTTGTTGTATATGTTTTTAATATGCATAAAATCAGATAGGCTAATTCAAAAATCAAAAATTAGGAGGCTGGTATTCGCCGCAAGGAAGCCCGTTCCATCGGTATTGCTGTTGACCATCGTCGTCGCAACCAATCCAACGAATCTCTTGAGCTTAACGTTCAACGTATCAAGGCCTACAAGGCTAAGCTCATCGTCTTCCCTCGCAAGGCCGGTAACGCCAAGAAGGGTGATTCTGAGGTAAGAATATAAAAGGGAGAAATTGTATGAGAGAGAGAAAGAGAGATATTGTGTGATATGAGGACAGTATATAAAATGGGAATTTACTAAATACTTATACTTTGTTGTTTTTTTTTAGGCTGCCGAAGTTGCTTCTGCTGTTCAGCTCCGTACTGCTCTTTTCCCTGTTGAACAGGTTGCTTCAGGTGCTGAGGCCCGTGCCATCACTGCTGAGGAGAAGAACGTCAATGCCTTCATGAAGCTCCGTTATGCTCGCTCTGCTAAGCGTACTCTCGGTGCTCGTGAGAAACGTGCTCGTGAGAAGGCTGAAGAAGAGGCCAACAAGAAGAAATAAATCTAATTCCCTTTTCTCTCTTTTTCGCTTTTTTCCTTCCCTTTTTTAATTATAATAATAAAACTTTATGTTGTTGTCTATAATTATGCGTTATCCTTATAAAAATTTATAATTTTAAAATTTGATAGAATTCAAGAAAGAAAAAAGTGACACGAGAGGACTTGGCCAATCAGCGAGAAAAATAATAGTTCATTTTTAATAATCTACAAGGGATTATTATAGACAAACGGAATTGATAGAACAAACATAGTATTCTCGATTATTATCACTTATCAAACAAAAAATGAAAAACGGTAGACAAAATGAAATGAGTTAATATTAACATCAAGTTGATGTTTATCATTTGTTCATTCAAAGATTGAATATTTTTAAATATGCTAAACAACATACAAAATAGAAAAATGGAAAGCGATATATGCATTTTTAATAATAATAACAATAAAATGTAAAAATGGGATTTCCATCAAAGGAAAGGTGAGGTATCAGTTTTTTACCATTGATTTAAGCACATTCGTCGGTTCATCAAAACCCAACTTTATCATAACTTCCATGTTTCTATTATTAAATAATTGATGTTTATAAAATGTGTTTTTGTAAATAAACCTTACACTTTTTCTTTTGTTATTAATTTAATTACTTTTTATTAACCAAAAAAGAAAAAAAAAACAGGTTTTCTCTTTACTTATTTATTTATTCATATTTGCATCTTTTAATAATGCAGCAAGCAACATCACCACAGACACTATCGCCAAAAAAGACCAACATCTTTGTTTGTAACACACGAATGCAGAATTCAACAAGTATTATGTCATGGAAAGCTAATGTTACATCTGAATCTGTTTATAACCCTACATTTACATTTATGGTGCCACCCTCCTCTTGCTCTTCGGAATCACAGTTTTATCTGGACACTAACTTATCATTCACTCCAGGTGATGAAGACCGTTTATTAATCGATAATAGTATGGCACAAAGAGATATAGATCATCATTTACTACCACAATACACATACCAAATGTCATATCCCTCATCTTCTTCCTCAACAACAACAACAGTAAAGCCTCGTCACAATAGTACAGAGAGTTTATCAAGGGATGAGGAGGATGAAGAAGATGAAGAAGACGAGTTAAAGGTCAGATCAAGATCAAAAGACTACAGCGCTATGTCTTCTAAGCGTGAAATGAAGCGTGAAAAGATACTTGAAAAAAACAGACAAGGTATACCAATATAGATCTCTATATCAATGTTTTAATTATTGATACATTTTTTTTAGCTGCTTCAAGATGTCGACAAAGGAAAAAGGAATGGTTGAGCCAGCTCCAAACAAATGTAGACAGGTTGACCAGGGAAAATAGGATACTTGAGGAGCAATCCATGTCGCTCCGTGAAGAGATTCTGAATTTAAAAACCATTCTATTGTCTCATCGAGATTGTTCACAGTCAAGCAAGCCTAACGCCATTGATATTTCTAAAATTGTTTATAAAAACCAATAATAAAACCATTTATTGGTGTAAATACGCTATTTACTGAGAATTGTTATATATAAAGTCAATAAAAAAGCTACAAGTATTTTCTATCGAGTAAAACTTTTTCTTTTCTTGTGTTTGTCTAAACACCTCCGCCTTATTCAATAAAAGATGTCAAGTGTCTCTCCAATTCAAGTAAATAATTGTTCCTAGTTCATTGGTCTCATATTACATAATTGGTTAGAATAATGATATATAGTAAAGAAAATCACTTACTTATCTTATTTTCGAATAATCGGTACTATTACTTTAGAGTTATTTAATAACAAAGGGGTGTGCTTTATGAAAAATGATGTAACTGGATGATGGTGTGAGCAATTTAGCTTTTTTAGGGTCAGCCTAAGATGATCTTGAATGAGGTGATGTTCCCTGTGCTTTTTCACTTTTTCCAAAAAAAAAAAAAAAAACTTTAATCATTTGAATCTATTATTTGACCTTGATACACTTGTTTAATCAAAATATAGAAAATATTCCTCTGTCATTTATTATATCCCGTATTTGAAATAAAATTGTAATATTTTGAACTAGCTTCATGTTCAGAGGATCATACCATAAAAAAACGCTTCATAATAATAAACTCCTTTGTTCCAGAAAAAAAAAAGAAACCGCCAAGGAGCACATTTTATTTTTCTGTGAGAAAAAAGACGTTTCAGATATCAATATGTATTCCTTAATTGAGCTTATCCTCCAAGACACTTCACAAAAAAAAAATAGAGACTAGATTTATAATAGATATATCCGCTTATTTGGCGCTTTTTAATATTTGATTTGTGCTCTGTGGGATCATTATAGATAATAGCCAAAAGAGATGTTTGATGTTTTGGAAAAAAATGTGCTTTTTCCACCATTTCAAGTTAAGTTCAATGAATGGGTCGTTAATAATGTGTTTGACTTTCTCTTTCTTCTACTTTTTTTTTTTTTAAAAAAAAAAAGCTTAGCATTTTATAGTAGAAGCATATTCCTCAACTTTTAAAGAATTAAGAGATCATTTTTAATTAAAAACATCTAAAAATAAATACACCAATACCTAGAATCAACTTATAGTAAAACCTTTCTAGAATATGCTCAGAACATATATGCAGCTATTTTTTTTAGTTGTTTTTTTTTAAAAAAAAAATCTTAACCTACCTTACCTTAAAAACATACTGATAAAAGAAGTAGTAATATATCATTAAAAACACACGACTTTAAGTTTTCCATCTCCAGGCACAATTAAGTTCCTCTTGGCACATTACTTAAAAAAGCTAAAATGTATGAATCCGTTGATCGACAAAGCACTGCCCTTACACTACATATTTACACTACATATTTTACCCTCTCTCAAGTTTGATGTTATAAAAAGTACGTGTGGGCATTTGCAGTACGCAATTGTTTTTTTTTTTTTGAATTCATAAAATACAAAGGTGACATATTTGGTTCTATTTACGATACTAAAGCTCTAATTAGACAAGAAAGTGAATGTGAATAGAGCGGAATGATCATCTTTTTATGATTAAAGTTATAAAAAACAATTAATGCAGGGCTAAAAAATAGAGAGAGAATAGCAGTCCTAAGCATCGAAGCTAATCTTGAATCTTACACTGATATTTTAAAAAAATTATACTTTGAGCTTGAGTCTATACCTTTTCGTTGTTTGGTAACACATGTTAATATCCTTTGACTTGCTATAGAAAACCTTTAATAAAGTAAAGTAGTAAAGTATTTCGTTTTGAGATATATATATAAACAATGATGCCCTATTTCATAATTAATCAATGCAAAGAAACAAGCTCTAAGCACATGATTAAATAAAGGTATTTTTATAACAAGTGATTGACAGTAGAGAAAATCTTTTCCCAAAGGAAGTCATGTTTAAACAAGTTGGACTTATGATATTGCAAAGTCTGTTTCTTATTAATAAACGAAGGTCATATATGTTTATCTATAGTAGCACTAAGCAAAAATAAAATATATTAGAACTTTTTCTAAATAATCCCTGGAATGATTCAGTAAAATACATGCTTTATGTATGAATGCTTCCCGCTTTTTCTTTAACTGTCTACTAGCCTTTACAAACAATAAATTCTGTAGAATAGTGGTTTGAATTCGCTAATGGTTGATGAAGAAAAGCTTTATACATTAAGGTAAAAAAGAATATAAAAGTGATAACATTAGTAAAAGAGAAGGGAAAAAAGATTGAAGTCTATGAGATATATTCTTTTATTATTTAAAAATGAATATCTTACAAGTCCTCGTTTAGACAAACAGCTAGTTTTTGCTTTCTATTTTAGGAATTGTTCATAAGAATTTTTGATAACTCGATGAAAGTACATGATATAAACAATAAATAAATAAAAAAGTGACATTATATAATTGTTTTTCATTCGTTATTTTTGATTTGATTTGATTGATAAATAATAAGTAATTATAATTATAATAATAAACAAATAAAAAAAGGTTATTTTTTAAAAGGAGGTAAACTCTCTTCTAAATCATGAGTACTGTAACGGAGAATCTTGGTGAAACGATAGTGCTCTTTTAAGTTTCTTTGTGAGTTTTTTACCCTTTATGGTCAGTCGAGAAGACTGCCTTCTTAAACCCTTGAGCGGAGGAGGTGAAGGAGGCATAGGAAAAGTATCAGGCAGGCTTATTTCTTCTTCCTCGACTTTGAGCGTCTCCGCTGTACTATTATTATGATTAAACTTTTCCAAGAAGAAACTCTTACGTCGAGCCAACATCTTTACTGATTCGTCTGTGATGCTCGATTTTGCACGATGAAGCATTCTCTTTGGCGAAAAGGTGCTGGATGATCTTGGCGAAGGTGTCGGCGGTGTCGGCGGTAATTCAATGATTGTCACTTTAACATCCTGTTTTGGTTCTTCTTCTGGTTCTTTAATGACGATTTGTATATCTTCCCCCTTTTCTTCGGGAGGATGGACAATGTATTCCGTGACAGACACATCCGATAAACTAGAATCATCGTCATTTGCGCCTGATGATGATGAGGAGGCAAACACGACATTTTCGCCATGATGAGAAAATGGTGTTTCAGACAGAAAGGTAGTATCAGTGTTTGTTTTATCAGTCAAACTACTTTGACATGATCTATGCGTTGTTATATCTTCTTCATGAGAGTTAATTGTAGTTGTTCCATCAGAACAAGGACTAGAGTCAACTATTTATTATTTAATGTTAGAAAAAGGTGTCCCTAATTTTTCATGTATCTACTAGCATTTTACCTTCAGTTATTTCTTCAATCGGACTTGTATAAACTGGACTTCTCTCCTTTTCAGAGGGACGCGACCATACTTGCTCAAGATATAGAATAGAGTAGACCCGTAGCATTGCAAAGGTATTATATTTTGTAAAGATAGAGAAAAAAAAAAAAAAAAAAGGAAAGAGAAAAAGGGGGGTTGAAGTATCATTGCTGACCCGAAAAATAAAAAGGTAACAAAAAAGGGACAGTTAGGGGTTTTCTTATTTTGCTAGACTGCCAATCACTAATCATGACAATGCTTTTCTTCGTCTTTTTTGCTTTTCAACAATGTGACCTTATTTTATAATAAACAAAATAGCTGTACATTTACTTCTTAGTCTTATGCGACGATTATAGTTAACCTTTATTTTCTTCTTTTTATTTATTTTAAATTCAATTGATTTCAATTATGAATAAGAATGACTTTTTGTTATTTATACTATTATTATTATTATTATTATTATTATTATTATTATTCATCACATGTTCTTTAAACGATATTGCCGATCAAACAATTTGACAAGAAAGCCTCCTGGAATCATTTCCCTCTTTTTTTTGTATTTTTTTGTATGATTCATAAAAACTATATTCTATAATTCATAGTTAATAGTTAATAGATTTTTGTGAATACCAAAACAGCTAATTCAGGAGTAAATACTGTTTTACTAGTATTTATAAATAAATAGACAAAAACAATGCAAGGGCGTTTCTTGTACTGGCACGTTTCACCCCAATTTTAAATAGAACCTTTGGGATACCATACTTGGCTCAATTAATAAGAATCTTTCATAAAAGAAGTGCTTAAGTTTATTTCAAAGACAGTGCCTTTCGTTGGTAAAGTAGTTTTTATATGCATTTTACACTTATATTTGTGCGACAGTAAGATGATCAATCGAACGCCTTTTTTCTAATGTCTCCAAATGCTCGTCTTTTTAATGCTTTCGTTCGCCTCTTTTGTTTCGTGACTGCTGCTAAGGGAAAAAAAGTTACACACGCTCACAATGGCTCAAAATAAGGTTTGTTTTTTTTTCTCAAAAAAAAAACGAGAGAAATGGACAATGACAATGTCGAAATTCCTTATTACGAAGAACCACCCAGTTACCAATCATTTCTAGAAAAACATCTTAAACCCAATATACCAGCACTTATAGGGCCCGCCCTCACTAAAGAATGGAAGGCACGAAAAGAATGGGTAGTTGCTAATGACACTCAAGATGAGCAGTCGCCACGTTATAAACCAAATTATGATTATTTACGTCAGAAATATGGCGCTACAAAGGTTCAAGTAGCTCGGTGTAACAAGCGTCACTTCACAGACCAAGAAAGAAGTGAAATGACATTTACCGAGTTTTCCCTACTTTGGCATGGAAAGGAACCATGCGATTACTATTTAAAGGATTGGCATTTTGTAAAAGCATTACCCGAGGAAAAGGTCTATACAGTTCCCGATGTATTTAAAGGTAAAAAAAAGAGATCAAGAATTAGTATTTTAATATTAATAGTATTTATTTATTTACCTTGTTATTAAACTGACTGTTGATTAGATGATTGGTTAAATGAATATTGGCTTTCTAAAAGTGACGACGACTACAAATTCTCGTACATGGGCGGTGATACTACATTCACACCACTTCATGCAGATGTTTACAGGTAAATCATAGCACTTTCTTTTTTAACTATTAAATAAGTAAAATTATTCCTTACGTAACAATGATAGATCTTATTCATGGTCCTCTAATATCTGTGGCATAAAGAAATGGACAATGTTCCCACCCAATCAAGAAGACTGTTTTAAAGACAAGTTTGGTAATATGGTGTATGATGTTCGCCATGTTGATCCCTCTGTATTCCCACACTTTGAAAAGGCTAAAAAAATTGTCCTCTATCAGCGAGATGGTGAGACCTTGTTTGTCCCCTCGGGTTGGTTCCATCAAGTGGAGAACATTGGATCCACCATTTCCATCAACCATAATTGGTTCAATGCATGCAATATCGAGTTTACATATCAATCTTTAAAAGGAGACTTACGGGACGTACGAGAAGCTATTTCCGACTTGACCGACATGATGTCTCCTCTTGAGTTTACAGAACAGTGCCAGCAACTTTTGCTTGCTCATAGTGGGTGGGATTGGAGTATTTTCTTGAATCTTCTGGCGTGTATCTCTCATCGTTTATGTGTGCAAAGTTATTGGGAGAATCAACCACCGCCTGAGTGGCAGGCAAGGGAAGTGAAACGTATTTTAGAGCAGTGGGTATCGGATGAGAGTGCTACGTTCATGCCTTGGATTGAGTCATCTGGGTTAAATGATGTATTGTTTACGGTTTTTAAAGACATTAACAATGTTTTGGAAAATAAATGAATGATATCAATTTCTCATAATCTCTTTTATATATTTCTGTGGTAGCAATGATGGTATTCTTATTAGATTAGAAGTAAAATAGAAACATAAAATGTTATACTTAATAAATTTGTCGTCGTTTAGATTATTTTGACCATGACTTGGTACGTGCGTTTAGAAGATGGTTTAGATTACCGATCGAAAACACAAAACAAGAACTAAAATGGACATATCACAGGTAAGCAAATATTTATTTTATTTATTCCAATATAAATAGTTTATAATATGTATTATATCAATCCTTTATGTTTTTATATGATTTCAAAACATTGAAAAAGAGACAAACACTCACAAACACATAAAAGAACCAAGTTTTAAAATAGCGAGCCAGTAGGTCTGGTTTTAATGTATTTATAGATTTATGCATTTAATCTATGAAATGCTTTTATTGTAAAACGGAATCCTATAACCATTATATAAAACAAAGATCTTGGATTGTCTTTGTTTGGAATAAACGGATTAAAGTTCATTTTCTCAACTGTTTACATTATTCTTTTAATCGAATAATTAAATAAGGGGAAATATCACAATTTAATAAACTAATTTGCTGTCGCTGTTATATTATAAATGGATGACAACGTTACTAATTAACGAATTATTATTGCCTTACAGAACTTGATCAATTAATGCAAACTGAGTTGATGCGAACCAATAGAACAGTTGTAACCGGAGGTTAAATCATTCTTGACTTTTCAACATGAAAAAAGATCACAAGTGTTTTTTTATGATGAATGTTTTTTTATTGCTTAATTAATTAATGCTTCCTTTCTTTTTTAACATATTTATAACATAATGAATAATAATGTCAATAATAAGCATATTATTAGTAGCAGATTTCTTTGTTACTCTCATTAGCATTGATTGTGGATTATTTCATTATAAATAATAAGTTATAGTATAGACGTTGTTATTGTTTTTATTATTTTTTAGTTACGGAAATAGCAACGCTAACCAACTTCTCCTTCACATACGTTATTATAAATGGTTTCTTACAAATTGATAAATTAAAGCCACATCAATTGATGTTAATTCAAGAAGTCTGCTTGACTTGACCCTTTTTTTTCTCTTTATTAAAAAAAAAGACATGTGTTTAAATACAAAGAAACAATAAAAAAAAACACGTTTGAACCAAGTCATGTGGCTTAAATACATAAACGCTGGTTGAAGGACATATATTTTGGAAAGGAGATGATATCATTTTCTCACACGCCCCTCCTTTTATTTTATTTTAATATTTCTTCTTTTTACTGTTTTCCTTCTCCTTTTTCTTTTTCTCTTTTTCTCTCTTGTGTTTTTTTGTCTGTACTCTTTCTCTCTCATTCTCTCTCTTCCTTTTTTGCTCTCATTCTAATTTTATCTCACTTTCTCTTTTCCTTATCATGTCACTTTTCAGTTCTTTTAGTCGAGATACTACAGTAGCAGATTGGGCGGGGTCAAAAAAAAAACCAGGTTTGTATAGTGGTGTGTTTGTGTTTTGAAGTGTAACTTCTTTGTTATTTTTATTTTTTTACTCCTTAAAAATACTTATCAATATATATATATATATATAGTCAAAAAGATAGATATCGGCGAAGAAGAAAACGATTGGAAGGATGTTCATACGAATATTGAACGAATGGATGAACTTTATGATGCAGCATTTTATGCATGGCTAAAATCAGAAGAGAACGTCTTGGTTACATCTATTTATCTGCATAGAGTGGCCAACGAATACTCGTTGGATCGAATTATAAATGCTTTGGAATGGTTAATAAAAGACTGGCGTTGGGAAAATGTAATGGATGATTTATATAAATATTCGAATATACAGATATTAAACTCTTTTATTTTCACTTGGTAATCCAGTCATGTATCCTGATAAGACGTGTGACAGTAGATTGGTGTGATGATCATGGTATATACAATATAACGGGTGTTTATTGTTTTATATTCATAATATACATTTAGGACATCTGAAACGTGCTGAATTGCTTAGACGTTTAACATGTAATTGGAATAAGCAGTATACAGCCGCACTCATTACAACTATTTTAACCTCTTCACCTTATGCGACCTCACCAACAAAGCGGGAAGAGTTTTTAAGAGCATTTACAAAAAATTGGAACTTTTCGGTTTTATCCGAGTTTTTTATGTTTCTACGAAGTAGAGCCAATGTGGATTATAGATTAAAATGTATCATGCTTCAAGAAGCTGCAAGGCAGGATGATTTATTACTCACGGGAGATAACAATATTAAAAAACAACAAGATACCACCACCGAAAAATGTGTTTCAAATACACAAGAAGTATCAGATGAAGAAGATGGTAAACTTTGTTGTCACAGAAGAGCCACCAGTAATAGTTACAAGGATTTAAAACGTTTTATGATGGAAGAAGAGGGATCATCCTCTGCAACAACAACAGCTTCACAACCACAGGGAAATAATAATAATATATCTTTTGGTATTAATCGATGTTTTCAATACATCACACCTTCCTCCTCTACATCATCGACATCATCCGCAACCAATTCTGTGGTTTCACCAAGATATCATCATCATCATCCAACAACAACAAATAATATAAGACTGGGTATTTCATCTTCATCGTCCACCTTAAATATGTCTGGGCCCTCTCCTCCTTCGTCTAATACTTCAAACGACTTATTCCCTTCACCTTCTTCCTCCTCAGCTGATAAAAAACAATAGTAATAAATTCATTCCTCCTCCTTTTTTTTGTTGTTTTTGGTGTAGTATTTCCCTCTTCCTTCCTTTTATATCCCTTTTTCCTGTTGTTTTTTTTTTTAATCAAGAACAAAAAAAAGGCGCTTTTCCGATGAAAATTACCTTTGATTGTTTTTTAGTGCCTTTTCCATGTTACCTCCTTCCTCACTTTTGTTTTTGGTAAAACAAAGGCATATGCCGTTTACTTGGTTTTGACCTCACGCTTTTCGGAAAGACAATGAGACGATGTTTTTAGATTTATTCTCGGCTAAAGTCGAATATACTCGAAGAAATAATTATTACGACAAAGAGAGACACTGCTGTAATAAAATGCTACTTTCAATTCATCTTTAGAATTCTAGAAAAAGCGTATTATTTTCCCTTGGAAAGACAAAACATGGGAATGGTGGATTCGAGAATGTTTTTATTCTTGAGAAATAAAA
>MU622282.1:145301-209735 GCA_025399235.1 Backusella circina FSU 941
AGTTTTCTAATATCGCGTTCATTAGATAACAGACGCAATTTTATGTTGAGTTTTGTAGAATTACTGCTATGGTGAGGTTTCCCACAGTTCTTAGAGCATAACCGTTGAACTATTTTTGTATAATTTTATTATTATGGAGAATATAAGATAGATGAAGAAACAATAAAATAAATAATATATGAAAGATTAAAGAGAAAAACAAATAAAATATAAAAGTATAAGAACATATGAAATTTTTTTATATTAAGATTTAAATACCAAATATTTTTTTTTTTAGTTTGCCTCTAACGGGAAAACATTTTCTATGATTTTTGTTAGACGAAATGTTAGATATACAATGTCAAATTAATTTTTCACATATCCTTTACAAATAAAGCTAAATATTTGCCTGGTTAGTTTTAGCATAAGTTCAATGTGACTCACGAAAATAGAAGAAAAACAAACGTAAACGACGTAAAGGTGAACACTTAACACTAAAAATATCTGCCGTGTAAAGGTTTTACCCATTAAGACGTGCAGTAAATAATTGTTTTACGAATGAAAAGGTTGGAAAACCATTTTGTGAAAGAACACATACAACTTGGTTTTATAATTTTGGTTGTCCACCTTATTGGTTTATCATACATAAATCAGAAACGTACAATTTTTTATACAGACACGAAAAGAAATAGATAGTAAAACAAAGCTATCATACTTATTTACTATATTTTCTATTGACAATATTATGTATAATGTATCGTAATACGATAATTACTTAATGTAACATAATGTTTCGTCAAACCGTTCGTCCTTTTTATGTTTTCGCTTGTATACTTAGATTATTATCTAAAAGAAATATGAATAATTGGGATTTACTATTCAATAAACATTTACTACTCAAATTGTAGTAGGTCCGATAATAGTCATTTCCATATATGATTTGACTAATTAAGTATTACCCGACGTAAGATGAATAAGACATGTTAAGACGTCTATGTTGTCAAAATAGAAAACAAAATACACATATAGAAAAAAAAAATAGATTACACTCTCCATGGAAAAAAACCATTGGGAAGTAGTATTTGAAAATAGTTGCTCACCTCAAAATTTCGTTACCGGTTATAAAAACTGCTTAAACCCGAATCTGACTACTAATATATTCAATTTGATAATAATAATATCTTTCCTAGCAATTTTTTGCTAGTAGTATCAACTATATAGATGTATTAAGTAAACATAAAATAACTAGTAGGAAACTATTTGTCGTTATATATAATTTTACACGACCAAATGCGGATATTCGATAAATTAGTTTAAGTGTGTTTACGGTTTGGATCACCTTTACTGAATTCTTAATCTAAAAATAACAATAACAATAATATGAAATGTTAATATTATTCATTTATTTATATTAAATAAACACATATTTATTTATATATCTTATTATATAATAAAACTTACATTAATAGGTGAATTCTTGTAAAAGGCGCCATTGGGATCAATATGATCATACAGTATGATAGATACAACCATCACTTTTAAACAAAATGCAGATACTTCAGGTCCTTGAGATCTATTAAATTTTACCTGTTAATGGCTATTTTCGTTATTCACCTCTACTTTTTCTGTTTTGTTTTTACCTCTTTTTGCTCACTGTTGAGAAGCATGTCGCCCATAAAGCAGCCAAGCAATCACTTACACTCTTTTGCAAGCGATTTTTATTTACAAATTCTGTAGTGGTATCGATAATACACTTAAGCATTGGTGTAGGATACGCAATAAATAGCGAAATTCGATTTGCTTGATCATCTTCCACCATTGCACTCCTTAAGTCTGACACAGACTCGCCTTGATCATTATTACTGTAACGTCCACGCTGAAGCATGCGTCGATAGTATGAGAAGTCATTCTGAAGTGTTGGACTGCGCATCTATAGATTCCAGGAGAATCATGTTAAAAAAAAAAAACCTCTATTTTTATATAAAAAAGCATTACTACTTACTTTCAAGTTATCAAATTCAAATACAAAATCTAAAAGCTCGGCAAATAACTTTGCCAAGCCTTGATTCTTTTCGAGATTTTTGTTTACATCCCCTTGGCAAAGTACACTCAATAACTTTGGTAAACCCTCCTCTATAAAAATATATAAATATAAATAAAAAAAGGTTAGAAGGCTAATGCATATTAAATATTTACTAATAATACAAATCATATACTTTACGAAGATCAGCTGTGTATTCGTAAATATCACGTAAAATATCTACTGTAGGAGATACAGCATCCCAAGCTCTTGTTTCGTTTTCTGGAGTAGGTTTTGCGATAGCATCTCGAATCATATCAGAAGCAGGTACATATCCTCTCAAAAGCTCTAGTAGAGCAGGTCCTGGTTTAACTAATAGTGAATAGAGTTTGTTGTACAGCTGAAGTTCGTCATTAGAAGGTGTAGCCTCTATTAATATATATTTTTAGTATCACAACCATTTTATATCTCTCTTTTTAACATTTATTACTCTCGAGATCAAAACCCAGCTCAGGTACAAGTGCATCACCAGCGCGGAGATTCAAGCCAGAGATTAATTGTCCCATCTATCCCAAAAAAGTGCAATAACACAGAAGAAAATAGATTTTTTTTAATATTATATTATATAATACTAGTTTGTTGCCATGACAACTAGTTACCTTTAGATCGTTTGGTGATTAGTTATTATTATTAAAATGATAAAAAATTAAAGAAAAAAAAAAGAATCTGAATGTTTTTTTTTTTTTTAAATTAAGTAATAATTATTAAGAGAATGAAGAGATGTGAAATGTTATAAAATGAAAGGGTGGGGGAACCGTTTCCTTTCTTTTCTTTTTTTTTTTTAAAAAAAAGTATAAAAATTATAAAGAAAATAAACGGTACAATATGGTAAGAATAAAAAAAATGAAATGAGAAGAAGGAATGCCAAGATGGAAAGCAAAAAAAAAAGAAATATAAAAAAAAAAGAAATAATCCAATTATACATTGTACAACTATTGTACGCCGTAATTCTATTACATTTTTTTTTGTTGCGTTTTTATTTATTTATATAATTTAATTGCTAAAAAAATGATAATAATGAATTACTGAGCTTCTTCAGTGGCTTCAGTCTTTCTAGGATTGAAACATTTTGGCATCTGATAAACGGGAACATTCTTTTTGTCAGATCCTTGTTCAAAATTGGGTGGCTTGGGAACGAGACCAAGAAGGTCGAACATCTTTTTGTCATCAGAGAATTCATTGTTGGGTGTAGTCAATAATTTATCACCCGTGAAGATAGAGTTGGCACCAGCCATAAAGCACATGGCCTGCTCTGGTACGCTGAAACGCACTCTACCAGCAGAGAGACGTACCATAGACTTGGGCATGATAATACGGGCCGTGGCAATCATACGAATCATTTCAAATACAGAGACAGGCTCCTGTTTTTCCAAGGGTGTGCCCTTGACTGCCAAAAGTGCATTAACGGGGACACTTTCTGGGTGCTGAGTCAATGTGGATAATGTATACAATAAACCAACACGATCCTCCTCCTTTTCACCGAGACCAATAATACCACCAGAGCAGACAGAGATACCTGCCTTTTGTGCATGATCAATGGTTTGTAAACGTTCATCGTATGTACGGGTGGTGATGATCTTTGGATAGAATTCACGAGAGGTATCGAGGTTATGGTTATAGGCGGTCAAACCAGCATTTTTTAAAGCCTTTGCTTGATCTTCGTTCAACATACCCAAAGTACAGCATACCTCCATACCCATAGAGCTTTTTTTTTGTAAGAAAAAATAAAAAGTCAAAAATCCAGCACATAAAAAAAATAACATGTGAAAGCACATTAAAACTCACCGAATCACTTTGACATGGTCCAAAATTTTGTTAAAGTTTGATTTGCGACCTGCTAAATCTCTCCAGGCAGCTCCCATACAAAATCTAGAGAAAAAAAAAGGAAAATTTAAATTAGCGAGCTTAACCTTATTTTCCATATTGTCTTTCTTTCCAGAGGATTCACTTACCTTGTACTACCAGCATCCTTTGCACGTTGAGCAGCATAGAGAATCTCATCGGAATCAAGGATCTTTTGAGCCTTGACATCAGTCTTGTATCGAGATGATTGGGGACAATATTTACAGTCTTCAGTACAACCACCGGTTTTGATAGACAGCAGGGTACATTGCTGGACTTCTCTCGCGTTGAAATTCTCACGGTGCACCTTGGCCTATATCCCACAAAATTTTAATTTTAATAAAAGAAAAAAAGTCTAAATCTAAAAAACTTACACCATGGTATAATAAATCCATAAGAGGAGAATCATAAATGGCTTGAATTTCTTCTCTGCTCCAGTCGTTTCTCATAGGACCTCCAGCATGAAGAGCAGCGGCTGATAAGGCTTCAGGTGTGGTCTTTTGAGCGACGGCAGCAAGTCTTGAAGGAAGAGAGGTGCTAAAGTGTCTACGGGTAGCAGAGAGTGGTCTTGCAACTAACTTGAATGAAAACATTTCTGGTTATAAGAGTAGGGAGATATGGAAAAAGAGGATAGAAAAAAGAAACGCGTTATTTAAATAATTAAATAACAAAAAAAAAAGAAAAAAAAGATTTGGGGGGAGATATCGGAGAAAGATAGCAGATACTTCAGAGGTCACAACATGTAAAAAAACATCTATTCATGCCCTGAAAGATTTCGGTCATTTAAAGGTGAGTCAGCTTCACTCTTTCAAAAATGAAACCTTTTTTCTTTCCTCTCTAGACCTTTTTTTTTTTGTTTTTTTTCCCTGAAGTGTAACTTTTTTTTCTCCTTTTTGTTTTTCGCATAGAAAAGAAAATATTATGCCTTCACCTTTTTTACCAACGCGTTCGTTTCAAGCCTATCAAATTTTCGCGGCAAATACCAATGTAGGAAAGACTATCTTTGCTACTGGTCTCTGTAGAGCTGCAGCTATCGTCGCGAAAGAGAAAAAGCGTGATGTTGTTTATTTGAAGCCTGTTCAGACAGGCTATCCAGTTGACAGTGATGAGAGGTTTGTTTTTCTCATGAAAAAGAGAGAGTAATATATAGATATGCAAGGTAGAAGGTGAATTAATGCATGCAAATCTATTGCTGGGGTTATCTTTTTTTGTGTAGACATGTTAGAACCTATAATAAAGAATCATTGATATCCAAAACACTTTACACCTACCCAGATCCTGTTAGTCCTCATATTGCCACCACCAATGTAAGGAACAATAGGAATAATATTGGAAATTAAAAATTAACCAAAAATGACTTTTAAGCCTCCGAAAGATGAATTGGTGATGGCCCGAGTCAAAGACCAAATGTTAGAGTATGTACGACAACAAAAAAAAAATGGTAGTTATTTTTTCCTGGAGACCGCCGGTGGAATTCACAGTCCTGTGATGTCAGGTATTGCTTAATCATCTTTTATTCATTCGCTATAGTCGCGTACTTTTTTTTTTTCACTCCAAAAAAAATTTTTGGGGGAAGAGATAAAAAAAAATTAACACTCCCTTTCTAGGTACACCCCAAGTGGATTTCTATAGACCGCTAAGATTACCCACACTATTAGTTGGAGATGGAAATTTAGGTGGTATTTCCACGACATTGACATCATATGAATCTCTTTATATGAGAGGATACGATATACCCTCGATTTTGCTTTTCAATAATCCTACTTACAAAAATCATGTACTCATCAAGGAACGCGTTGAACACAATGGGGTACAAGTGACAACAGTGCCTTTTCCACCCGAGTTTATCAAGGACCCTGTGTTGGAACAAGCTTCAATGGAAAAGTACTATGCACAATTGGATGAATATTTAGTGCCTGTGATCAATGAGCTAGATATCAAACACCAGGAGCGATTTGATCGACTTGAAACTATGGCACAAAAATCACGAGACGTCTTTTGGTGGCCCTTTACCCAGCATGGCTTAGTGGATGATGTTACTGTCATTGACTCAGCTCATCAAGATTACTTTACTACTTACAAAAAGGACAATACCGAGGTTAAACCTCAAGAGATGTTTGATAGTTGTGCTTCATGGTGGACACAGGGCCTTGGTCATGCCAATCCTGACTTAACACTCTCTGCTGCTCATGCTGCTGGTCGCTATGGTCATGTCATCTTCCCAGAGTCAACCAACGAACCAGCTCTTTCTTTAGCCGAAAAGGTATTGGAAAGGGATAACTGGGCATCCCGTGTGTATTTTTCGGATAATGGTTCCAGCGCTATGGAAATCGCATTAAAGATGGCTATGAGTGCCACAGCCAAGCGTTACGATTTCAGCATCAAGGCACCCGTGGAAGTACTCGGTATTGATGGAAGTTATCACGGTGACACTATCGGTACTATGGATGCCTGCTCTCCTAATGTTTATAACGAACAAGTTCAATGGTACGAACCCAAGGGTCACTGGCTTCAGCCTCCATCCGTTCATATTAGTCAAGGCCGTGCTTACGTTCGCGTACCAGCTGAGATTGCAAAATATCACCCAGACAAAACAAACAAGGTTTATTATGACTCCATCGACAAGATTTACTCCATTGATTCATCAGCTGATCGTGACAGCGTGTTGAACAAGGTGTATGGGGACTACATTCGCAGTGAACTCAAATCTCTCAAAGAGCAAAAACGTCGCATTGGTGCATTACTGATGGAGCCCATTCTTATGGGTGCTGGTGGTATGATCTTTGTGGATCCTCTCTTCCAGCGTACATTGATTGATATCGTGAGAAACGAGGGTTCTGAACTGCTATATGGCGTTGACGACAAGACGCAAATGAAAGACCAAACATGGAAAGGTGTACCTGTTGTGTTTGATGAAGTGTTCACTGGTTGGTATAGATTAGGTCGCAGATCAGCATCTGAATTTTTGGGGGTGGTAAGTGAAAGTTACACAGAATAGAGTTATCTTATCTTAATGAAAAACCCCAACAAAAGAAATTAATCTCATCTTAATTGTATTATTTTTAGAATCCAGACATTACTGCTTATGCAAAGATCTTGACAGGTGGCCTTTTACCTTTGGCTCTCACTGTCACCAAAGAGTCTATTTATGACGTTTTCGTTTCAAAAAATAAACCTGATTGTCTGTTACATGGACATTCATACACAGCTCATCCAATGGGTTGTGCGGTTGCTAAAACATCCATTGAAAAATTAGACGAACTTGCAGAGAAGCCTAATAGTGCATGGTCCCCCTTCAAGAAGAGCTGGAAGGATAACGGAATATGGTCCATGTGGTCTCCAGAAATGATAAATAAATTTTCACATTTGAAGAATGTGGAGAGTGTTATGTCAATGGGTTCCGTTTTGGCGGTAGAGCTGAAGGATGATCAAAATTCCGGCTATAGCTCCTCTGTTTCAAAATCTGTCATCAAAACGTTACGACATGGAGCTTTCAAGAACGGTCTTGATGGCCAATCCGAGACGGGAGTTAACCTGTTTGCTCGTCCCTTGGGCAATGTTATATACCTTATGACGTCTCAAATCACAACGCCAGAGCGTGTACGTCAGTGTGAGGAAGCACTTTGGGAAACCTTATCAAAATAATGTAGTATCAATAATGTGTACAAGTATAGAGGAACTAGAAAAAAAACCGCTTAATAATAAAAACGATGTATCGTAAATATAAAAATATTTTAATTTATTTGAATTGTATGTTCTTCATCATCTTTTTGAGCTCTTTGAATGTTTCTACAAGGTGGTAATGATACAGGTTGAATCTGACTCGAAGAATATGTCCCACCAATTTGATATCTAACTCTACATTGATATAACACATGGGCGAACCCAATCTAAAGCAAATAAAATATTTAAAGGAAAATAATCAGATTAAAAGTCATTTTGCCTCATATATTTTTCAAATACATTAACCACAAGATCGAGAATAGTGATAACAACAGCCCATATGATGGACTCTTCCCAAATATTGTGACAAGGATAAGGTGGTGCTAAGTCTTCAAACATACAATCCGGATCATCGCTGCACTGTTTATCCAGCATAATCTCATCTTCTCTCTGACAACCCATAATGAAGTCCTCTCTTCCAAGAGACAATAGCGTTAAATTTGTGCAGTCATTAAAGAAAGTAAATAGAGTTAGAATATAAAATAACCACCAGCATATATTTAGACATCTGATTTGAGACTAATTGAGGAAAATAATATTAGGTACATTTTTCTTTTCGAATTATAGAATGAACACAACCTTATACACACTCCATGTTGAAATCACACTCATTATTACCAGACATATGCTAAGGATACAGGATGTATAAATAATGGGCAGTAATGTGGCATCCATTGTTGCTACCAAAAAAAAAAAAAAACTGAGTATAATCTATAATTAAAATGTTCTTCAATTCTTTGTGTTACCTACCTGGTTGATTGTTATCGATGGCATCCCAAATTTGCCATAGTGCTCTTATCTAATATGATGTTTAGTGATAAATTGTGTGTCATAGATAAATACAATGTGTCCCCCCCCCTTTTTTTTTGTACCACAAGCACTCCACTTAACGTCGAAGCCATTCGATCCGACCGAATCATAAATTTGAAGCAGAACAAAGGTTTTCGTTGCTGCACATCTTCCATCATCCCGATATTATAAATAATCTGATTATACGATTTTTAAGTAAATAAATAAAGAAGATAACATAAGAAAAAGAAGATACTTATGGAACCAAGTCTTGATAAATAAATGATGGCTGTTTTTTTTGTTGAAGAATGTATGTATGACATTCCAACCAGGCGAGAAAAGCATCATATAAGTTTTTGGGCAATTGGGAATATTGATATTGTATAATAGTTTAGCCAGCGTTTTGCCAAAAATCGATAAGATCGTTATCTAATTAAATTAAAAAAAAAAACATAATGCTTTTTCTTACATAAGATGAATATCAAATTATAAATTAGTTTTAGTATATTTAAAAGCAACAACAATTAATAACTACTGCTTGGTTAAACACACTTCTATTTATAGTGTTTCATAATAGCTAAAATCTGAATCTCATTCCTCAGTGTGTTTTCTCGAGATAAAGTCACTGTTATGTGATCATGCTATTTATAAATGTCATCTTTAAAATAATTCTAATATGATCAGTAAAACTGTTCATTTAAATAGTATTTTATAGCCACTCATGCCATTCTAAACGTTCACCACTATCGTATAAATAAACTGATATTACCATTTAAACTAAGTCATTAATATATAACCTTGTGCTTTCAGATAATCGAGTCAAACGTGCTATTATGCCTGTAAAGATGCTCTAAAATATTATCACGAAAGGCAAATAGAGAGATATAGTTCTATAAATCTACGATATATAACTAGTAGAGCTGCTAGATCTATATGTGTGTTTAATTTTATGCGCAATAGTAGAGTGGTGATATAAATTTCATATGATGTCACTAAAGAAAAAATGTTTTACTATCAATATATCAATAATAATAGGTAAGTATAACCATCAGTATATAATACGTTATCAAAAGGTACCTTACCATATTTTGAGATACGTGGTACCGCTTTGACAGGGAGTAGGGAAGTATGTCTGTTGTTGTTCATGTTTGAGTGAAAAAGAGTAAAGAGAGAGATAAAAAGAAAACGAAAACAGGTTTTCTACCCCTTTTTATTCTCCAAAATAAAAATAAGACATGTACTCTATCTTCTGATAAATGAAACAATGAATTCATATAAGATGGAAAATCAAACTATCACTCTCCTTAATATTATTATTACTTACAATTGGCTCTTTTATCGAAAGTCAAAACACATTCTATACTAATTCATACTCATTTAATTATACAAGAATTATACTCATTTTCTATCAATGAGCGATAATGTATATCAATACTTAAACCTTGATGTAGTAAAGTAATATTCAATAATCTATAAAAAGAAAACCTTACCTTAGATTGATAACAGTCCAATTTATCATTATTATTTGTTATAAAAACAGGTATATGACGAGTAATAAAACCATGCAGCCCCACTAGAATACACACGATAAATAAATACGAGTTTGGGTTTAATTATAATGTATTTAAGAGATGTGGACTTGGGCATTGAATTGACGTCACCCTAATTCAATATTTAGTTTAAAGTGTAATATACATAAATATATCTATAAGTTTTCTATATCATTATAATTGTTTTATGTTATACACTTTAGCCCACGCTCTGGAGGCTACAAATGCTTGTCATTTTTAATAGAATAGCAAGTTCTACTCAAAATTACTAAAAAAGGAAAAATGTTTATTTCATCCCCAAGGACATGTTATATGAGCCTTATTTCACTATGTTGTGAAATCTGGACTTTTTTTTAAAAAAATTCAAATTATACATTGCATGTACCATATGATAATAAATACTATAATTAAATATCTTTTTTTTTTCTATATGTATTATTTATTTTATTAAATGTATGATTCACAAATGCATGGCCTTGGATGTATAAACTCGCGTATCTTTTTATCAATCCAAAACCTGCCAGTTTTATCTGATTTACATGCTTTCAAAAACTCTAGTGAAAGCTGGTTGACCTTGTCCTTTCGTTGTGCCTTCTGCCACACGTTCATCATTGCAGTGTATGTTACAGTATTAGGTGAATGTCGAATTGATTGTCGCATAAGATTGAATATCTGCTGTGCAGTATCTGGTATTTTATTCTTTCCACAAGTATTGATTAAAATTGTATAAGTATAAGCATTAGGCTCTACAGAATTAGATATCATTTCACGATGTATATCAAGTGCTCCTTCAATCCCAATAGTTTCCGCTTGCATTTTCAACAGGATGGTATAGAGTGCTGCATCAGCCTTGATACCTGCCATGGATGCTTGACTAGCTATCTGGAGGACTGCTTCAGACATATTTGGATGCTTTCTATATTGCGTTGATAGACATTTAAGTACATTGGATAGCACTATTTGATTTGGCTGTACATCATCTTCCACCATTGCTTGAAACCAACGAAGAACCGACTTTATATCTCGCTTTTTGGAAGCAGATTCGATCAATGCATTATAGGTATATACATTGGGTTTAACGTTGTGTTGCTGCATTTTGATATACAATTGATTACACATTTTTAGATTCCCCCCATAGACCCGTATCATTTCTGTATATGTTGCCACATCTGGTTTAACGCCCCATCTAATCATAGATTCAAATATGTAATTTGCTCGCTCTGGAGAGGAGACTGCTCCTTGTTCCGCAAATATCTGTAAAGCTGCAGTAAAGGCCCGTGTTGTAGGTGTTTGCTTCGATTCCAACAACTGTTCAAACATTAGAAGTGCATCGTGATAACGCTTTTGCCTCCGATATGCATCCATCATATTAACATAAACCGATTCATTGATATCTACACCTTCCACATCCTTAACTGTGTCAATTATATGTCTCGCTTTGGCCAAATCATTATTCGAAAGCATCCTCCATACCAATTCATCCAGTGAATCCCCTCTAACCTTTAGCTTTTTCTTCTTTAAGCCAGCGATATAATCTACTATTAACTGATCGGGTGACTGGTTACTCTTGTAAGCATGACATATTTGTGCCACTCGTAACATGTCTGCCGCTGATAAAAAACATGACCTTCCAACACCATCTACCATCTTTTTACCCGCACCATATAAAGCTACTATTTCCAATCTCTTTTTTAGCTGATTTTCGTTTATGCTTTTATCATCCATCAATAACATCATTAAGTCCAAGCAAGTGTTCCTTGTCAATTTGGATGCCGATTCTGGGTCTCGTTTGTGCATGTGAAAAAACACTTTCCAAGCTGATTGTCTACATTTAAATCGAATTTCTCTCTTCAGTTTTTTATAAGCAGGGAGTGGGATTTCCTGTACAAAGGCTAGAAAGTCTTTTGCTGAATCGTGTTGGTTGTGGTTGTGGTGAACATAATTCAACAGTTGATCGAGCTGTTGTTGTCTATTTTGGGAACTCTTTCCTGAACCTCCCAGCTTTTTTGCAAAATTCAACAAGGCGTAGAGTGAATAACAAATGGTAAGGGGTATGAGTTCTTCGTCTCTTGCTGCAATTGTAGAAAATAAAGCCCAGGACTTATCAGCCTGGCGAGTGCGAATGGTATGATCTAGATCAGAGATCTCTAGTCGATCTGAAAGGTTAAATACACTTAGAGATCCGTGAAGGTTATGGGCTGTTTGACGTCTGGGTGTTTCGCAAAGAACAGCGGTTGACATGGACCTGGTCATGACAGATCGTCTGTGAGTAGGCTGTCGAGGTTGAGGAAAGGCATCAAGTAGAACTTGAACATGTGAATTCCACCTGCTCCGGGAACTGTTCCCCAGTTCAACATTGAGTAGTCTTGACACATCTTTGAGATGAGTCGCCGACTTGCGCATATCTTTGTTGTTTAATTCCGGGCAAAGTCAAACTATACAAACTTTGCTAGGCACAAAAAAAGAGAGACTGTTGTGACTACTCGATGACGCAGAATTTTTTTTTTTTCGCTGAGTTGAAAGTTGACGTTTTGTGTTCCCTTTCTTTCAAAAAGTTGAATTTTATCATATTGATGACTATTGGCCATTTTCGTATCATTCATTGTCTTCTTTGATCGCTTGGATACTTAATGAACGATGCCAAGTATAGGGAATTTTTTTTCTGATAGATTTTTAGAGCATAGGAAAAGTATATTCTATCAGTAAGTACCAAAGCGTTTCTAAAGACACCCCTGGAGCTGAATAGCTGATAAAGTATTTCTTGCTTTAAATTAAGTATTATTGCAAAACTATTCCAAAAGTTTTAACTTGCAATATGTAAGGTATCTCTTCTTATCTTGGTAAGGGAGGGAAAATATGACATTTCGATTTTAAAGCAAAAATTCTCGGTTTCAAAAGGAATGACTTCATTATGTTATTGTTATTGTTACATACAGAAGACATAATAAATCAATTATAACAAAGGAGCTTGCCTTCATTATATACTTTATATTATGACGAGATAACTATTCTCTTTAAAATATGGTTTATTGCTTTCATGATAGCTACATTCTAAAAGCAGCGAATTCTTTTAACACCGGCCTTCACTTTAGACCAAAATAATTCGATTGGGTTTAGAAAAGAAAAGTATGGAGGAAGATATGCGACTTTGTACTCGCATTTTTAATATCTACAGTCTTATGAATTGAAGCATTATCTTTCGTTTTTTTTTTTTCTACGTCCAGCGCCCAAAAACTTCCAATTTTAACCGACGCTTTTTGACCCAGTGTATTTCTATTCCCCTTGTATTTACGATCAACAAAAAGATTTTTAATATATATATATCTACAGGCAGGTATATATAATCCATCAATCAAATAGTTCATATACAATATGGGAAATTGATAAGTGAGAAATATACAAATAACTTCCTATATCCCTATTTTTTTTTTTTTTTTTTAGATATTAAACATTTTCTTTAAATCTCTATGAATATAAGTCTTATTCACAAACTATATTTGTCATTCTTTATTGAATTAATTAATTAATTGTATATTGTATTGGAAGTGTTAAAGCAGAATTTGTACTGTGATAATATATGGAGATACCATTATAAATAAAAATATTGGTTTTTAAATAAGTAAATGAATACAGTTATCAAACGTAAAGACATTATGTGAATATATACATTGATCGTTCATTTGTAAAGGGTTCCAAATAAAAACTTATGTTTTTACTTTCTTCACATTTGAAGTTCCTTTGTACGACTCTTCTGGTTTTCGTTTATCCTTCATACTAGGTGAAGATAAAAAATATTGAGGAAATATAGGCGTTGAGTAAGCAGCAGTGGGAGGAAAAAGCGTTCCTCGGATCCATGATGAGTTACATGGTGAGTTACTTATATCTGGATCATTACTGGGAGTGGACTCAGGGTTAGTAGATGATTTACTTGATGATGGCATGAGGTTCTTTGAAAGTCTGGTAACATGAACACAAGATGATTTAAAGTAGACTAGATTCTTAAGCCTGTGGTGAAATAACATAAAGTATGACTGTTTCAATTATTATATCATTGATCAAGATAAACTAGACTATGAAAACTAAGCCATTTGTATATACCAAATATAAAATGATAAATAACCACCTCGCATGTAGATTGGTGCAACCTTATGGTATCCATCCCATCAATTAACTATGTCAAAACAAACAATAGTTATAATTTTCTCATCCAAAATTAATATAAATAGACCTACATTTTCTTCGTAAAAACTACAGACAAAAATAAAAAAATCCTGAAAAGGAATTAAATCGACTTCTTATTGTTTATTTTTACCTTTCTTTTTTATTTCAGTGAAAATTAATCCCTAATTTTCCACAAAGCCATTTGATCATATTGGTAGAAAACAACTCAATCGAGCTTGGCAGGGAAAGGTCAAAGGCAAAGGTATAAACATAAACACCTGAATCGACGAGTGCCAAATTATATGCTTCAGCTTCAATTGCAGATATTTGGATATTAAGAATGCTGACATTATTTAGTACCCTTTGGTCGCAATTAGACGCGATGTTGTCAACGATGCACTTTGATTGGATCGCCAGCTTTGACTTATTGGTCGACATTTTGTTTGCTTTTGCATATCCTTTGACAGCTTCAATTGTACTAACATCAACTAGATCCGTTTTGAAAATGCTAAGGTTCGTAATAATTCTAGCGTCCGTTTTTAGTCCGATTGTATGAGGTCTTGATCCGTTTGATAAACGCTTTCGACCGGTTGTCAAGTTTGAGATAAACTCTCCCCATTTGATTATAGTTGTCAAAAGATTACCAAATAAAAGTTCAATAATTTCTGACCAAATTTTCGCAATATAATCATATTCGGTGACATCACCCAAAGTAATCGTAAGATTTCGTTGCGTTCGACATATGCATTAATACTAGCATATATGTAATTTTAGAGCATACTCTTATTACTTTTTATAGTATTACTTACACATGAGCAAGTATTTTAAAAATGTATTTGTCCTCTTTGGTTTTTGTAATTGCATTTAAAGATTTGTTATAAGCCTTTTCCAAGCAGTGTAAAAGAAACAAGTTTGAACGATTTACAGTGTATTTCTGTCCACAAACATGGCTAACTGGATACTCGAAATATTAGCTCCAATGATAACGAGCTGTAAGATCCATGATTGTAGCCGTCCTTGTCAACTTTTTTTTTTTCGAGTTTTTATATTCGAAAAAAAAAACTTTGTTTTGGCATTGTAATAATTGTGATTCTTTTTCTTATCTACCATTTTAATTCGATATTGAAAGTTTATTTTCACCATTCGGCTTCATTGTTAATTGTTTTTTTTAAAAAAAAATCTATTGATCCATAATTTTTTTTTCTTTGAATCCATAATAAAATACATTTCAAAGTCTTCGAGAAAAAAAAAAACCACTATATTTTTATTAAAGTAAACCAAATCACAATTTGGACTTATAAATGTCAACACCCCAGAAAGGACTAGGGTCAAGAAGACGCTGTGCTTTGAGTGTCTTTGTTAATGCGTTCATATCCTCAAACTCTTTTGGTGTAAGTTTAATAACATGGAAGTTGGAAATGATACGAGAAGGAGTAACAGACTTTGGAATGACTGAACATCCGCGTTCCAAACCCCATCCAATAAGGACTTGAGCAGGTGAGACACTGTGGTTCTTTGCAATCTCAAGCTATATAATATAACAGATACCATTAGCATGTTTTAAAAATACTAACAGAATGTTAAAGTTTAATATACCACAACTGGCTCCTGCATCAAAGGAGAATTGGTACTTCCTAAGGGAGAATAAGCAGTAACTGGGAAAAAAAAAATATGAATTGCATTGACCCTTGTTCGTTTTTTAATATTTCTTACCATGGACATTATTTTTAGCACAGTAATCCAATAACTCGGGTTGGGCCAAATAAGGATGTAATTCAACCTAGAAAATATATAGAACATAAACGTAAATGGATGCTGAGCGATCATTTTGTACATTTATTTGTATACTACCTGATTGACAGCTGGAACTACTTTACAGCTCTTTAAAAGGCGCTCGAGGTTAGAAATATTGAAGTTACTAACCCCAATGGCACGTGTCTTCCCCGTTTCTAATAATTTTTCCATAGCCTTCATAATTTGGTACGGTGAGATTTTTCTTTCCTATTTAGGTAATTGAGCTTTGTCATTATAAACTTACAGCATAAGTATCAACAAAATCAACACTGTCTAAAGCTGTCTTTCCGTTAGCATCTCTAGGTACAGTTTTCTTTGAGGGCACAAAAGCAACAGGCCTTTTTTAAACGATTGTATATAACAAATGATTAGTTCAATAAAGTTTAAACATACGACTGTCCTTAAAGTATATCTACCCACCAGTGCATAAGATAAAGATCAATATAATCTAATTGAAGGTTACGAAGAGACTCTTCTAAAGCAGGTTGAACAAGCTCAGGTCTATGACTCGTGTTCCATCTAATATAAATGCTTGAGTATGAAAACCAAAGAATGACAGTGAAAAAAATAAAAGGTGCTTACAATTTGGTAGTGACAAAGAGCTGTTCACGAGGTAATCCACTGTCTTTGATTGCCTGTCCAACCTCTTTTTCGTTTCGGTCTATGTACAAACAATGGGTTTGTTATTTCCTTTCTAGAATAGATAGCACGAGATAGGTACTTACAAACATAGGCGGTATCAATGTGTCGGTACCTATTACGTTTAATATAAATATTTTGACATCACGATATATTTTTTAATAAATAGAAAATGGTTACCCGGCTTTAATGGCAGTTAAGACTGCATCATAAACTTCGTTTGGTTTGGATTGCCACGTGCCAAGTCCAAAAGCAGGCATGTGCTTGCCATTATTTCTAAATGGTAAATGTTAAGTAGGATGATTTTTTAATATAACTGCGAATTTTTTTTTTTTGTGTGCCTACAACAAAATAGTGGAACCAGTAGACATTTTATATTTTATGAAAAATATGGAAAGAAGGAAAAAGCAATTAAAATAAAAACAAATTTGTGTTTATTACAGAAAGTAGCACCAATTAACAAGTCACTTTAACTCATGGACACACACACTCACGCACCTACCCACATTTTATTTATTTTATATACAAAACTTACACAAACTTAATCTTTCCCTCTTTCTTCTCTTTTTTTTTACTTTTTTTCCCCTCATCTCTCCACAAGTGATTGCAGAAACAGTCAGCACAAGGTCAAGAAGTTCTTGACTAAGGCAAACTTGACCTACAGAGTTATACATATTTTATAGACGCACGTATATTATAAGCACACCAACAATCACCTTTTATTTTATTTATTTATCATACTTTTTGTTATTTTATTTTATTTTCACTACTTTCCTTAATTAAATCAACAACAGCAAAACTAAACAAAAAACACACACACACACAAAAAAAAAATTAAAACTAATATGAGCTCGCCTCCCCCAAAACACTCCTTATCTTTGCCAACTTCAGGCAGTATCCCACATCCTGTTTTACCCACACCTTCTTCTTCGACCACAGTTTCTTCAATGAGACCTAATCCGCGACAAGAACTGGAACGACAACTTGCAGAAAAGCAGAGGCAACTGCAGGAATCACACAGCGGAATTGGAAAAAATGTATTAGCCAGACAAGTTAGTCAGCTTCAGGATAAACTGCGCGACTTGGATAATAAAGTCAATGATGATGAAGCGCATTCAGATCGATTAAGAACACTTGAACGTGATTATTCTGCTTTTAGATCTCATCCACTTTCGCCTAGTATACGTAATAAAGACAAGGTAACTAAAAATTAATTTAATTTTTTTAATTATTTTTTATTTTATTTTATTTTAATTCATTCTTTTCTCTTTTCTCCTGATAAAAATACAATCATTTAGATGCGCTCAAGTGGTTTAGAACCTTTACCTAGTCCCACTACTTCTACATTATTACCTCCTTCTCAAGACTCTACTTCCCTTTTACCCCTTCCTCCTCCTCCCACCGGATCTACTCCGACTAAACGCCGATCCAGAATACCCAATGCAGACCGTAGAAACACAGATATTGAATTCGCTACAGAAATCGGTCAAGGATTGCTGCTTGAAGTCAGAAAGATGCAGGCTATGGTACATGAAAAGGAAGAACAGTTAAGAATTTTAGAAGCACAAAAAGCAGATCTTGAAAGAGCTGCGGAGGCCATGGCTAAACAAATGCGCCAGCGGGAAGAGAATGAAGGTATCTTTTTATTTTATTTAGTTATGTTTCTGATCTGCTACAAGAAACGAAAGGTGAAATAGGAAAAGCTAAACATATCATTTTTTTTCATGTATTTAGAAAAACTGAAGGAAGAAACTTGGAATCTTGAATTAGCAAAGCAAGAATTAACTATCACAGTTACTGAATTGCAGCAAAACTTAAGTAAAGCCAATGTGGAACAGACTAGATTATCACGGCAAGTGAGTGATTTACGTTCAGAGATTGAGCATTTACGAGATAAAGAGGAGAAGCTCAATGCTGCCATTGAAAAGATGAAGACACGCCACGAACAGGATATGTCTACTATTCGTCGTCAGGCAGCTCTTATTCAACGTGAAAAAGCAGATCAATCAAAACAAATTGAAACACTCACTTCTGAATTGGCTATTGCAAAGGCACAATCTCGTATTGGAAAACATGTATTACCAGAGAAAAAAGAATCTAATGTTGGATCTGAACTGCCAGATGATACCACACAGACAGTACTCGCAGTCAAAAGTGAAGACTCACCTTCCACATCTCCTCCTTCATCTCCAAAGCAACTTCCTACTACTCGTAACCAGGCTATGGAGGTGGATACATTAAAAACTTCATTGTCGCATGCTCATCGCACTGTTTTAAATTTGCGTTCAAGTCTTTTGAAGGAAAAATCGGAAAAGGTTGAACTCAAGAAACTCTTGGCAGAGTCGCAGGAAGCTATAGAGGGACTTCAAAATGACCATAAAATGTGGGTAGATGCACCAACCAGCATCTCTTCTACAAAAGACCAAAAAAAATCAAGCAAAGCAGCGAATCAAAAAAAGCGACCAGTTCGAAAACCACGCTCAAAAACAAGCGAGGATTTAGATGATACCCGAAAACGAAAGGATACCCAAACAACACAAGATGATGACAATGATTCAGTTTACTCCTATTCTGCTGTAGTAGAAGCAGGCAGTGACATTGAAGAGATTGAGGAAGATGACACAAGAAGAAAATATAGGCCACTCTCTTCCGAATTGTCTCAAAGTCAACGACCTATTCCTATTATGGTAGATGCACAAGTGAATACAGATCCAATAAGCATCGATGAATCACTTCAGTCGTCTGCACCTCAGAGGTCATTAGGCGACGAGCTAGGCATGGTTCTGTCTCACACACCTGACGACCAATCATCGAGTAAAGGTGCATTGGTAGGTGCTGCCGCTGCTGGAACGCTAGCAGCCGAACTTATGCAGGATGCTTCAAAACATCATGCTGGTGTAGAAATATCTACTCAAACGGACGTTTTGTCAGAAAAGAACAGCGCCGAAATGAGTACACAAACTGAACCGGAACCCTTATCCGAGACTGCTGAAATGTCTATTCAAACAGAACCTATACCCGAGATTGAATGTAAGGAGATGTCGATTCAAACAGAATACGCCACATCTGAAATATCAACACAAACTCAAACGCCCTTGTTTGAACAAATTAATTTGGGTTCTGAGTCAAGCGAGCCTTCTACTATCGCTTATGAAACATCAACTCAGCCATCGTATGAGTGTGAACCGGAGGATCCTAAAGTGGCAGAAGAAGCCACAGCTGCAGCTATTGCAGCAGCTATTGCATCAGCTCGTGCTCTTGCATTAGAAAAAGCAACTTCTACAGCCACACAAAGTAACTCTATTCAACAATGTGATCAAGAGACACAGAGTGATAATATTCTCACCCATGATAAAGATATCCAATATGAGAGCAGTGGATTGGACCAGTACACTCAGTCGGACAATGTAGATATGGTAGATAGCGCAGTTCAGAGTGATGAACTCTTCACTACAGACCTGAATGTCCCAGTTCAGTCAGAAGGAAAGGCTGATTCAAATGAAGCTATTGGTAAGTGATCTATAGCCTTTGGAAAAAAAAAAACAAAACAAGGTTTTTGTTTATTTATCTTAATTTGTTTATAGTTGTACCTATGTTGGACAAGGAATCTTCTGTTGATCATGAGAATGCTATTGGTGAGAATCAGATTACCCAGTCCAGCTCTGTTCAAAAAGTTGATACAGGTGTACAAAGTTCTGATCTTATTACTGCCGATGCTGCTGTTCAATATGAACCAGAGTTTACCACAGCACCAAACAGTTCTAGATCCATTCCTGGTGTCATTCCTTTACCCATCTCTTCAAAGAGTTACACGTCAGATGACGAGAGTGATGCTTTCTTTGATGCCAACTCTGCTCTTCAATCTGGATTACAATCTAAACCAACAAGCAAGGGTGCAGAGAGTGTGGGTACAGTTTATTATCCTGCAAGATCAGGACTTACCATGTACAACAGAGAGACGCCTCCTGTCTCAAGGTTAGATATTATCACTCCTCCTCCTCTATTTGAAAAGCCTGAGGTAGAATCTCCTGGTGGTATGGATGATGACGATAAAGATATTTTTGACGATAATTTATCTGAAAAATCCTCTCCTGCAGATTCTGTTGAAACTATGCGTGATTCTCATCCTAAATCTAACGATGACAAGCTCTACTCTAAAGAAGAAGCTGATGCCCTCATTGCCGCAGCTGTTGCAGCAGCTCTAGCCAACGCCAGGTCATCTATAAACGTCCATGAATTGAATAATGTTGATCATCACCATCCTGAAATGACCAAGGAAAATGCAGAAGTCAATAAAGAAGTTGATTCCAAGAATCATTCTTCTGCTGATATCCTTGCTGCTGCCGCTGCTGGTGCAGCTGCTGCCACCATTTTACATAACAATAATGGTGATTCGAAATCAAGTCCAAATACCAAAATTGAAGAAGAGCAATCTATCAACAATAATGGTGTTGCAGTAAGCCCAGCAGCAACTAAGCCCGAGCAAGTAGACACTCAGGTCAGCAATGGTGTCAATGCAAACACACAGACTTTGGAAACAGCTATTGCTGTCAATAACAAGAGTATGAATGGAGCCACTCCAGATATCAACGACGTAGATCAAGAGCATGGAGAGGAAATTCAATCTCGTGCTTTAGAGAATATACCACATGAATCAACTTTAGACAATAAAGCCACTGAACAAAATGAAAAAGACAGCAACGATGTTGCATTGCTACCAAATTTATCCAAAGAAAAGAAGACAAAGCAAAAGGTTGAGCTGAGTGCTGGTCCTTCCATTGTATTTAACCAAGATCCCTATGAACCTGAATTAACAGAAGCTGATGTGCCTGCACGTCCTTCTAATCCACCCCCAACTAATTTACTCAATAGAGCTGGTCTCCCTCCCCATGCAAGAGATTTCAGATCTTTGTCACCTGTTTCTGTACGAAGCAATAGTAAAGGAAAGGCGCCTATGGAGTACTCTGACATGGAAAGTAGCTCTATTCCCAGCATTTCTGTCTCTAACGAGGACCTTTATCATCAACAGCGACTCCAGCAAAATGATTTAAATAAAAGGGAAAGTGTTTCCAGCATGTCAACCAACAACACCAATGAACAGCTTCATTCCATCCATTCATCACGCAGTACGACAGATACTAGTGCAAACATGATTGGCATGATTACCCAAACAATGATTGGCGATTGGTTATGGAAATATACGCATAAAAAGTTGGGTGGTGGTATGTCGGAGACTCGTCATAAGCGATTTTTCTGGATTCATCCATATACTCGCACTTTGTATTGGTCAAATGGGGCACCTGGTGTTAATGGTCATAGTGGAAAAGCAAAGAGTGGTAAGTTTTATCTTTTATTAGTAGATTATTAGTAGAAGTATAATGAGAGAGAGAGAGAGAGAGATTAATTTTATTTAATACCTTTTTTTTGTTTCATCTAGCATTGATTGAAAATATCCAAACTGTTCCTGAGTATTCAACTGGTCAAAGTGGATTACCTAATGTCAGCTTATTAATCCAAACAAACAATCGTCAACTCAAGTTAACCGCACCTACACTTGAAAAACATGAACTTTGGCTTGAGGTAATACCCCCCCAAAAACAATGGCAGATCTGATTTGAAGACTTTATGCATTAACACTATTTTATATATAGGCTATTTCTCATTTAATTTCACGTAATAAAATCGAAGGCTTAAATAATAATGGCAGCAGCAAACCCAATCCTGATACCAGCGTAAACAGATCTTTATCAAGTAGTACATCCCACTCGATATTGAAGCGAGCTAGTTTCCAACGCTTACATGATTTATTCCATCAGCCTTCGCAATCTGTGAATACAGATTTGGTTGATCTTGATCATGCTGATGATGAAGACGAGGCTTTAGAAGATGTACGCATGTGCTGTAACGGAAAGCATCATGTTTCTAAACTTGAAAAGGGTCATTTACATCGCCACCAATATCGACGTCGAAAAACACAAACTCCATTAGTTGCTTAGAATTCCAAAAATACATAAATCTCACCACTGTCAATATGACAGCAACTTACACTCCTTTTTTTTTTTCTAGAATACCAAATTTAAACACATACACTCATTTTTGACCTTTCACTTCAGAACCCACTTTTTGTCTCCCTTTTTTTTTTTCTTTTATAAAAAATCAAATTCTTCTTCTCCGTTAATATGTAATTACAAGAAAACAATTAAATACAAAACAAATAAATACAATTTATCAATTTTTTTTTTTTTTTTTTTGCGCCCTGAATTCAATTTTATTGACATGTCTTTTTTGATTGTATGTGCGTGATTTGCTGATTTTTTTTTTATTCTGTATAAAGATAATTAAGAAGAGGAAGAGTACTTTGAGGTATCGACACCGTGATTGTTGTGGTTGGCGAAGTTGAACCAAGGAATAGCACCTAAAAAAACAAACAAAAATTGTATATTAGTATCCTGTCTCTCATCCATTTTTCCCTAAATAATGATAATTACTGAATTTCAATTGTGCGTATCTGGAGTTTCTGGCAGCGGCATCCTGAACGTGTTCAGGCATATAGCTTTCACCATACAAAGGCTTTCCTTCTTTTGCGAGTTGGCTTAATTCAGCTTGATCCTTGCTGACTTCAGCAGCGTTTTCGCTCCAACCCCAGAAACGGACTATTTATATAAGAAATGTTAGCTATCTTGTCACTGTGTTTTATATATATTTATGTATCTTACAGCTAGAGTTTTGATAAGCATAGAGGAAACCACCAACAGCACCAAAAACGGTGGCAATACGAACAGGAAGACGCATGTTGCGAAGAGGACCAACAGGATCCATTTTCTCTAAAATTTTCCAATTGATGTTAAATTTAAATTCCTTTTTAATTGTGAATTGCAAAATCGAGAGAAACGTTACCCATGCCGTACAACAAAGCGGGAGCAGCAGCAGTGCCTGCAGCCCAAGCAGCGTAGTCGGAAGGTCTGAAATAACGAACGACACGAGAGAAGTGAGGATCGGTGTCGATGACAGGATAGGGAGTGTCGAATTCTTTAATAGGCATTGTTAAGAATCACTGTAAGTATATTGTGCAAAAAAAAAAAAGTAAGCTATTTTTTTTTGTTTTTATTTAAAATAAGCAGGCCTCAACACCTCTAAATAATTTAGTGGTGACGTCGACCTTCCATCATTTTCATTGACCGACGTCCCCGCATTTTTTAGCCATTTTCAAGTGTCAAAGATAATGTATGAAGTCAGATAGTTGAAGTCGCTAATAGGAATCTCTTATAAAAGTGAACTCTAGTATTGGAAATAAAGATACATATTGTAGCAGATCATATAAAAAATAGGATGGATCTGTATAACTTTATGGTTTTTAAGTAGTGAGACTGATAAGTACTAATTTTTGGCTTTCTAACATTGAATAGCAGAGAATATACATTATTCGTTCATAGTTTCATAAAGTGAAAGCGTTGATAGCTTCTTTTTTTTTTTTAGTTTAAGTCTCGATTATATTATTTCCATTTTGTCTTAATCAATTATGTTTAATAATGTTAAATAATGTTAAATAATACTATTATAAAGTAATAGAAAACCTAGTATTAAAGTAATTAAGATTTTCAATATATGGCAAAGAGTGGCTCATCTCTAGGTTCTACTTGGTTACTGGAGAGGGGTGTTTGCATTACCAGTTTTTTTTTTCATTTTTTTTTTTTTTTTTTTTATCTGACTGCTACAGTCAATCACAAGCTGTCAAACGATTTATTTCTTTTCTTCTAAAAGAACCCGATTGAATATACATGGTATTCTTACCCTTAGAAGCATTGTGAATCATTATTGGTCACCGTTACTGTAGATATTGAGGGATACCTATAGTATCAGACAGATGTTCAAAAGAATCGTTCAACACGCCAATGCGATAAGAGCATTTCTATTACTTTTACAATACGATAACAAGGTAGATTTTGGTATGAAGGTCATTGATAATATGCCTATCATGGACACTCGCATTCTTATTTCTTTTTACCAATAATGGAATAAACAAAAGTCTTTTTTAATATAAAAATGCATTTTTTTTTTTTCAATCATGTGCTTGTCAGACACTAAAAAATTCAATGTCAGTCAAAGATGACATTATGTGGGGCGAGATATTGACGTCCAGGGTTAAAAAAAAAAAAAAAAAACCTGATCTTTTTCATTTCTTCATATTTCTTTTTACCAAAAACAAAAATATGTTTGCTCTCCGTCGCGCTATTCCTACCATTCTCCCTCGCGCCTCTTTGGCTGCTCGTCCCGTTGCCCGCAAGGCCTTTGCTACCACCAGCGTCTCACGTTTCTTGAACACCAACGCCTTTGAACAGAAACGCGCTACTGTCCAACGTAAAATAATAATAATAATAAAGCACACACTTGATATATATAACAAGGAAGGACAGTTTTTTTAACAATAATAATATATATAGATCCTGCTCCTCAATGGTCTGCTCAAGCCCTTGTTGATGGTGAATTCAAGGAATTGGCACTCTCAGACTATAAGGGTAAGTTTGTTGTCATGGTCTTCTACCCTGCCGACTTTACCTTTGTCTGCCCTACCGAGTTGTTGGCCTTCAGTGACCGTATTGAGGATTTCAGAAAGTTGGGTGCTGAGGTGGTTGGTATCAGTGTAGAGTAAGTTTTTTTTTTATTCAATTGGATCAGAGTGGTTCTTATCACTGACCTTTTTTTTTGTGTAGTAACGTTCACTCTCACTTGGGTAAAAAAAAAGAAAAAAAATGAACATATTTAGTATATTTTAATAGATTGTTTTTTAATTGCTTTTTTATATATATAAATAGCTTGGACCAATGTCCCCAGAAAGCAAGGTGGTCTTGGTGCCATTCAAATTCCTTTGGGTAAGAGCATATAAAAAGAGAGAGAGAGTATATTGTAAATGATTTTAAAAAAAAACAAACTCTATATAGTTTCTGATATCAAGAAGGATATTTCCACCAATTATAATGGTAAAGTGGAGGACTTTGTAGGGATTTAGAAAGAGTTTAATAACATGAAAATATATAGTGTTGATCCCTGAAGAAGGATTGGCCCTTCGTGGTTTGTTCGTGATCGACCCCAAGGGTACGCTTCGTATCTCCACTGTTCATGATTTGCCTATTGGTCGCTCTGTTGATGAAACCTTGAGAGTCATTGAGGCCATCAAGTTCACTGATGAGCACGGTGAGGTCTGTCCTGCTAACTGGAATAAGGGTGATAAGACTATTAAGCCTAGTCCCAAGGCATCCCAAGAATACTTTAGCAGTGCCAATTAAATGCACAAATATGCAAATACATAATAAATATAAATATAAGTGTTATAGTAATGGAATCATATTAATAAGTGTGTTATTTTATTTTAATCATTATAATAATGCTGAATCTTCTGGATCGTAGTTGTCATTGATAAGTCTATAAACATATGTAGGGGGAGCAGATCCACTAATAATGTATGTTAATATCTCTAATCTCTCTCTTTTTTCTTCATTTGTACACTTACAGATTGTGAATGAATAAACTGACATAATCAGGGCCAACATAGTCATAATAAGGATTACTAATAGTCACTTCATCAATGATGGGACCTTCTTGGAAATTCAATACATTTTGTGGGGGGACGGTGACATTGAAAGCATCAGCATCGTATGCGAATAGAGGTGATAATTTATACAATGCAGTACAAACTAATACCGGTGTAGAATGATGTTTGGCAGCAGCTGCCAACAGATGTGAGCCTGAAACAGAGACCAATGCACCGTTGGCAAGAACTATGAAAATTTTTAGAATATATAGGCAAGTTTCTGTGTTTTTTTTTTTTTTTTTTTTTTTTTCATTATATCTTACCAGCATGAGCACCCAAAACTACCTTGTTGACACGAGGCATTGCAGCAAAGATGGCAGAATCAGAAATAACAGTTGTATCAATACCTGCCTTTGATAAAGCAAGTGCCATTTTATGTCCCTGATATCTATTCTCTCTCTCGTTTAGTCGAAAAAAAAACAAACAAACCCCCCTCCCTTGATATAAAAAGGACTTACGTTGGTGCAGTCTCAGCAACAATCACTTGGAATTTACGCTTCTCAGCAGCCTTGATCAGAAACTTCTCTACTGTACGTGAAATACCAATTGTCATGATAACTTCACTAAAATGTAGAAATAAGCAAAAACGATTATTTCTCAATTATTATGAATAAAAAAACTTACTTTGCATGAATGAAATCCAAAGCCTGGTCGGCAATACCCTTATAAATTGTATCAAGATCAGCAATAATCTCTTCCGTAATCTCCTGAATAATCAAAGGCTTCAAGTTGAAAGTATCTCTCATCTTTTTCTCATTCTCCTCTCTCTTTTGTTCCCTGATGGACATAATGGACACATCAGCCAATAGACCAAACATGGAGGTCTGTGTTGGTAATTGGGGACGATTTCCTGCAACACTGCTATTTGTGGATGATTTCATAAATTCCTCTTCCTCTTCCTCCTCCTCTTCCTCTTCGTCGTCTTCAAAACTGGAATATTCATGTTCTATTGCTTCACCTCCTCTTTTACCTTCGGTCTCAAGTTCTCCTCTTGTTACTTCTCTAATCACCTTTAAAACACGTTTTACGATATTTCCAACAGCGAGTTCTATAAAGGGAGAAGAAGGATGAATAACAGATAGAACGCGTGTTTTTTTTTACGGTAAGGTTTTTTTTTTCTACCGTTGGGTTGAGCAGAGGCAAGTCTAATACCCGTCTCGGTCACAATATCAATCAAAACATCGGGATCACGCCAACGAGAGAGCGAAACAACTTGTCTTAAGAGGATGGCGGTTTCTTTGGCAACAAAAAAGGAACCAACAATCTGGCTATTTTTGTGTATTTTTTTTTTCAAATGAATATATATTTATAAATGAGGCAAAAGCGTAAGCATTGATTTTTTTTTTTACCGTCTTTTTAGTCTTTGTATAAAGTCTTGAACTTGGGATTCTAAAGCACTTGAAAGTGTCATTGCTTTGTTTTTCGTTTATTTTTATAAATATAAAAAGAGAAATAGGTGATATCGTAAACAATTGAAAGGTGTGTTCGATAAACTTTTTTTTTTTTTTTTTTTCCACAAAAAATCGTGACTGTGATAAAACCTGACTCATTTCAATAAAGAAAGTGAGAGACAACAAACTGTCTTTTTCAAGAAAATGAGAGGACAAACTGTTTTCTATAGCCCTTATTCACTGGAAGAAGAATATAATGAGTGATTGGATGAATTATAGTGTTGGTAGTAACAAAGAAAATGAAACAGTACAGACATGAATAAGAAAAGTCTGTTCTAACTAACCCTTTTTTATCATGAGAAGTGGCAATTGTATATTTTGATCATAGCAATAATAGTAATATGAACATTAAGAAATGTCTATTATCAATCACTTCTACCTATCAAGAGAGAGAGTGAACCCAAGACAGACAAGAGTGCAAAGAGTTCGTGACCGTTATTGACAACTTCTTTCTGAGTTTAAACCAAATTGATTTTGAAAATTTTTACAACAGCCCTTCTTATTTCTCTTTCTTTTCTTCACTCTTTTTTCTTTTTTAAATCAGCTTATAACACATGGACGGTTATCAAGGAACAGCCATTCGCCAACCACCTGCTATGGCTTATATTTGTGCTGGTAAGTTCTTTATCTCTCTCTAATATATATAAAAACTAATGAACTAACTAAATAATAATAATATAGATTGTGGCGCAGAGAATCAGTTAAAACCTAGAGAACCCATTCGTTGTCAGGATTGCGGACATAGAATCATGTACAAGAAGAGAACAAAGAGAAGTAAGTGCTAATATTAGAAGAGAAGGAGAGTATTTTTTTAATATCATTTTTTTTTTTTAGTGGTTCAATTCGAAGCTCGTTAATAATAAGAAGCAATAACAACAATGTATATAATTACGTGGTGGAAATAAATACAAACAACGGCACAAAAAAAAAGACATATATTCCTCTCTATTTTTCAATTTCATTAAAAATCCATCTTTTTTTTATTATTATGAAATATAATATTTTGGGATAAAGTTATGTTGGAACATTCTGGAATCTTTAAAGACAACAAAAAAAGACAATGTTTTAAGGCGTTTTTTTTTTGTAGGCACGCTCGGGCTCTGTGAAATGAATTTTATTTATAACATGAAATTAAAATTGGTAAAATATACTAAAAAAATGGATTGCAATATTTTTTTTACAGGTTTTTTTTGGGTGCTTTACAAGATGGTATTTTTTTTACATGCTTTTATGATTTTTTTTATGAACATCCATGTGGTGAATTTTTTTTTGAAACAATATTTTCTTCGGGTTTTCTTCATGGTAATTTTTTTGGTGGTTTTCAGCTATGACTTTTTCTTTTTTTTTTGTCTTCTTTTTTTTTTTTTCAATGTTATAAAAAAAAAAACGGGGAAAGGAGGCGACGAGGGGAGAAAAAAAAGTCCAAGACCCTTTTTCTTGTCTGCACGCGCGGATTCCACAGAGAGAAAAGGTACAAGAGACCTAGAGCAATGCATCCCGCATAAAAGAGATGAGAAATAGAAGCGCGGTCCCGGAGAGGAGGCTTGAGTTAATAAAAAAGGGAAGATATATAGAAAAAGGTGTGAAGAAAGAATAGATAAAGGGAGAAAAATATATGTATATATAAAAAAAAAAACAAAGAGACCGGTTTCTTTTTTTTTGTGAATTTTTTTTTAAACAGATACTTTCAACAACACAGAGCGGGACTACCAATGGTAAAAATTGGGAAGGAAGGAAGAAACGGTTTTGCCATCCTGCAAAGAAGATGTTACCGGGAGTTACCACGAGGAGGTACGTTTCATAACCCCATATAAGAGAGCCTGATAGAGTGGCATTAAGGCCAACTACCTTGGGAAACACCTTCTTCTTCGTTAACCAAAGAGCGGGGAAGCCAGATGACAATGAAGTATAAAAGAGAGTGTAGAGATGAATATAGAAGAAAGAGAGATATTAATTCATGCTAGTATTTATAACTGTTTTTTTTTAAAAAAAAAAAAAAAAAAAAAAAAGGTCATAAGCATAACGCCCTTTCTGGATTGGATTATGTTGATTTTAAATTGCATCAAATGACACATTGTTTACATGGTGGGATGACTTTAGTTCTCTTTTTTAAACTTTACAGTTGGTTTTTCTGATTTGAAATACATTACATTATTGTTCTTGTTATAAATACAAGATGGCACTTTATTGTAGTATTGTCAGTCTGGTTTATAATATTCAAGTTAGAAGTAATGCTCATTAATGAAAAGCGATGTAAAGTAGGCGTAAAAATAAAGACGCCCACTTTCTTTTTTTTTTTTTTTTTTTTCCCATGTGTAAATAATAATACTAATAATAATATAATAATGATAGTAGTACTTATCATTCCATTCTCTCCTTAAAATGTAAATATTTATGTAATAAAATATACTTTATTTAATAACCATCTTTTTGCAATTGCTTAATTTATGCCGAACACTCCAATTGAGAATAGAATAGAATAGATTATAATAGAAATATAAGGATATAATATATTGTATATTTACCAAAGTAAATACTAATGGGAATATTCATGCATCTTGTCTCTCTTTATGTTTTAACTTTTCAGTAAATGTAATCTCTACTAGCTTTTTTGTAAACTCATCAAACATGGGCACATTCTCTCTTGCCTTGTCTAGATCCCTTTCAGGGTGCTGTGACTGATCGATGCTCTTAACGAGTTGTCTGATATGCGCATCTTTAAGAAAGTCACGGACTTGATCGGAATAAGCTAGTTTCTGTAAATCATCAGGTGTTAATCGGCTAGGTTCATCGTCTTCTGGATCTCCTAATTGGACTAGTTGTTTCCGTGTCGTCTCTATATAAATACAATATAAATATTTATTTAGTGTTGTGTGGGAATATAATATGTATTGTATAATATTTACCTGGCTCTTTGACGTCTTGGGTAAGTGCACATGGTGTCTCTATATTATTATTATTATTAGCTTAGCACTTTATAATGATGATGGTGATGATATAATAAAGTAAATAATAAACAATATGGGTACCTTTGTGCTTTTTAAAGCATACAACTGAACAACTATATAATATGATTATGTCAAAATAAGGTTATCAGTGAAATATAATTACTTTACTAGGGAGTACGACAAGTCGGGCACTTGTATTTGTACTGAGCTTCTTGGCAGATATTACAGAGTGACATTATCTTTTAATGTTAATAAACTTGAATTCAAAGCAAATGAGGAATATTTAAAAGGAAAAAAAAAAAAAGAGTGAAATGAAGGGACATTACTTTTTTTCAAAATGTCCTTCATGTCTTACAAGCCACGAAAGGAGAATTAAATATATATTATAATGGATATATATTTTAGGGTTACTTTTTTTGTTATTACTATTATTAAAAAGAATGAGTTTATTACGTCGTTTTAAAGCTATAGATTTGTTTGAATTCAACAATATGTAAAGTCATGAGCAAATCTGATTAAGAATAACAAAAAAAAAAAACTAATACTCTTCTAAATAGTAACCTTGACCCTTTAACTGAAACTGTAAAAAAAAAACACGTCTTTTTTCTTTAAAATAAAACAACAACACTCATCCCTATTTTGATAGTACAATATTTCATTTTATCTTCAATACCTTGCACGATGGCCTGATCTTTTTAGTGTTCAGGTATCGCCTCATAATAACTTGATGGGTTATGGTAAATGTCTCTCTTTTTATTTTTAAACACACCTGTACTGACAGTTTTTTTTTTTTCTTTTTTTTTTTCTTTTAAAAAAAGTGATGGGTAAAACCGAGGGCACGAAAAAGAACTGGCATGGTCACGTCACTGCCATTACAGTTGCACCTGAATACCGTCGTTTAGGCCTTGCTGATGGCATGATGAACTTACTCGAACAAGTGTCTGAAAAGGCGTAAGATTTAGAGATAGAGAAAAATATCATTTTTCTGTAAAACTAAAAAAAAAAATCTTTAGATACGATTGTTGGTTTGTGGATCTTTATGTAAGAATATCTAATTCAGTAGCGGTGGATATGTATCGTAAATTTGGATACTCGGTATATCGAAGAGTAAAGAATTATTATTCAGGACAGACGAATGAAGATGCTTATGGTAAAGGACACACACAACACTTGAGGGACATCATTTAATTTATTTATTTATTTATTTATTTATTTATTTGTAGATATGCGAAAACCTTTGGAGAGAGATGTTAAAAAGGAAACAATAAGAGAGAATGGTGAAAAAGTACTAGTCAATCCAGAAGAGTTGGATTCTTGGAGATAAAATAAACAAAAAAGATATGGTTTATTATTAGTATTTAGAAAAGCTTGAATGTATCTGATAAACGCTTTGACGACGAGGAGGAGGACGATGGTTTGGATGGTGTTAGAACGACATCATCTTTATGTCGCATCATCAATAGACCACCTGCGGCCTCACCTGCATGTAACTTTCTTGTATTATTTTTCACTCTACCATCAATGGTCAAGTTATTGTCTTGCTGTACCCGATAGGATTCATGGGAACCTGTTCGGACCCGTACCTGCTGGGCAATCTTGACCACTTTACGAGATGATTTGGTATCATCATCATCATCAGGTGTGATGAGACCAATATAATCTCCTTGTGAACGTGTATGGCGATGTCGATAGCCTTCAGAGGGTGGTTTTTTGGAATATTCTGGTTGTTTGGTATCATATTTAGATGTGGGGGTATGTCCTTCTAGCTTTTGAACGACTGCCTGGAGTTGATTGGGTGGGATAGCGTATCCCATGGATTGTGTTCTTCTTCTTGTTTTACTTTTATGAACATGATTTCCTAAGTAATGTTGTATTTATACAAGCTCTACTACTATTATTCTTTGGAGAAATGTATATATTGTAATGTTTTTACCATTTTCTGATTGAATAACAGGACTCTGTGTGGCGAATTGACTATCTGGCTGGAAGGGACCTGTAAATGGTTTCTGAGTAATAAAAGGGTGCTGAAGTGCTTGATGAGGTGTCCATCTTTTAAGTGGATTTAATTCCAAAATTCCTTTTATGAAATCTAAAAGACATAATCTATCTTGTGTTTCTATAGAATATAGAATTAGCAACACACACACGCATACCCTATTATTACTACCACCATTACCTTTTTTCAATTCCTCTTGCTCCTTCAAGACATAAGTTCCACCCACTCTCCTTTTTTCCATTTCCTCACTTGACAGAATTGGTCTCCCCTTATTGAATGTGAGAATCAGGTCCTCCAAGTTTGTATGCTGAAAATATTTCTTTCCCGGTAATTCATTCTTGTTTTGCTCCGCTCCATACTGTTCTCTACTCTTCAATTCATAATCAAATTGCTCTGGTATTATGGAGGGTCGTTTGTTAAAGTAGAGTACAGTATTTCTACCTTTACTTAGCATATCTTTTGGAGGGAGACTTGAATAAGCCTTAGTATTTGACCTTTTTTCTTTCTTTCTATCTCTCTTTCTTTCTTTCTTTTTTTTTTCTGTACTTACCCAAGCATTTCAACGATCTTTGAAATTTGATTGTATTCTGATATACCCGGGAAAATTGGAATACCCAAAAACAACTCTGCCACGATACAACCGAAGGACCACATATCTATCGCGCTCGTGTACCTTAATCCGAGTAATACTTCGGGAGATCGATAAAACCTGGATTGGATATAGGTGTACATACGATTAGCTTCATGACAGGCTGATCCAAAATCAATCACTTTGAGCGTATGTGATTTTTCACTAAAAGAAAGTTTAAGAATATATACACAACCAGCAAAAAAAAAAAAAAGAAGGAGGGGGGCTTACTTGATAAGTAAAATATTTTCAGGTTTCAAATCACAATGAATGATCTTTGCCTCCTTTAATAAACACAATGTATCCAATATCTGAACCGCAAACGATCTCACCTTTTCAGGTGCAAACCCTTTAAACCGATTATGACCAATCAAGTCATACAGGTTATAGGATAAGAGTTCAAACACAAGGCACATGTGGTTTTTATGACTGAATATATAGTGTAATCGTAGTATATGATGTTTATCATCTGGATCTAATTGTCTATTAAGCTAGAGAAGAAGAATAAATCTTCATGCGCTATACTGCCCTCTTTCTCTCTCTTTCCGTTTATATACCTTTTTTAATATCTCTATCTCCATACAACTCTGTGTCTTGTATGTACTTTTATTCTTGATGACCTTGACCGAATACAATTTACCGGTTGATATCCGTTCACACTTCACAACCTGACCAAAGGTGCCCTGTCCCAGGATATCAATCACGCGATACTGGTGCTGTGGTTCGTGCCCGAGGATTTCATTGACACGAAGGATATAGTCATAGTTTTCGTTATCGTAATCGTTGACAACGGCTCGACTGGGTTTGGTGAGGATACGTTTGGGGTTGGTATCAGTGGTGTAGCGAAACTCGGGTTTGGAACAAAAAGTGTGTTTAAGATGGATCGTGACAGCGGATAGCAAGTTTTTCTTAGATAAAGAGATATATACTATTATTGCTATTCTACTATTATGCTCCTTTTTTTTTTTTTTTTTTTTTTTTTCCTCTTTTTTTTTTTTTCGTTTTTCAATTTTTTCAATCGTTTTTAATCTTTCGTTACGGTTACTCGATGATGCCTTTTGAAATCCTCGGGCTCGTTTGAGGGGCCATTGGTAACCAAGGTCTAATCGGGGTCCAATTTCGGTACTGTAATAAGGCGAGTCCATTATCTTTTTCTTGTTGGTAGGAAATGATTCGGGTTCGGGCTCAAAATCTGAATCGATATAAATGGCTATATAGAAAGAGAGAGCAATAAATATGAGGGATCACACTATTTGAAGATGTGAGTTTTTTTTTTTCTTTCTGCACGCTTTTTTTTTTTTTTGCTTTTTACAAGTTGTTTTTCTTAAAGAGGATACATCTGTAAAAGGTGTCGACTTCTTGTTTAAATCTATATCAAAACCTGAAATATCCATCAAGTTTGCCTTGTATGTACTTCTTTCCGAGTGATTCATTTTTTTTGGTTAACAAAAAAAAAAGGGGGAAAAGAAAGAAAAAAAAAAATATACCAAAACAAACAAATCAATCTTAAATATGAGAGGGAATTTTTTTTTTGGGAATATGTTCTATTGTTATTGTTTATGTTATTTATTTATTTTTGCTATACATTTACAAAGGAATCAACTCGAGTCTATTTTTTCTCTTTTTCATGAATGAGCTTATCACCAAGATCTCCTTCGTGATGAAGAGTAAAAAGTAGATCCGCAGGAGCACTGTGATTGCCCGACTGTTCTGGCAATACTGGGCGACGACGAGAAAGAGTCGCAGAGGCACGACGGTCGGGATGGTGATAATAGGTCCCGTGAATGTTTTTAGGTAATAGTACTTCCGTCGATGGTTTCTCTCCAAGTAAAACACTTGAATGATCATCACCCTGTCCACTTCCACCCTCTTCCATTGTACTCATTGTATTATGACGATGATGATGCAGTGCCTTGAACCATAGGCCCTTCGATGATGTGTTGTTCTTTTGGGCAACGGACGAAGCAATGTGCTGTGCGGTCTTTTGTGCCGCTGCCTTCCTTGCTTCTTCGGTCGACTGTTGTCTTCCATGATTGCTATCCTTATCTGATTCCATCTTTCGAAGGATTTCAGCCAACTGCTGTGCGACTCTACCACCGTTTGGAAGATGATGCAGATGATGATGATGACTAGGATGTTCCGCTCCAGGCGTGCTCTTCTCCTCCTTCTCGTCCCGTTTCTTTACAGGCAGCCAAAGTTGTGGCAGAATACCAACAAGGAGCGGGTTACCATATTTTTTTAATCCAGTATCCAGTAGACCTGGATTCAATTGCATCGGTGGTTGTCGATAATCTGTTCGGTGATCCGGCGTGGCTTCATAATCGTCTTCGTCCAATACCAAACGTGAGTGACGCGGTCGCACAAGCTCCACACCCTCTGGCTCGACTGTTTCAGGTTTTAGTTGGATGGCCGAAAGGGCAGCCTGTTTCCATTTACTTCTCACCTCAGCCTTCTTTTCATTACAGATCTCCTCCTCATCGGATGATGCATCATCGTCTTCGCCATCGGATATATCCCCAGGTGTGTCTTTCTTTTCTCGAAGCAATTGCATCGGCAAATGTCTTCCGTTTTCTTCAAATGCCAAACTCAGGATGTATTTGAAAAGGCAAGTAATCACCATAAGTGGGATGGTCAAAATACTAAGCAGATAAAAGCTCTTGAGTGCAAATAAACCGCACATGGTCAATTGGAACAATAGTAACCCAAAAACGACACGTGGTACGACCATTCTCCATAGTTTACCAGCTACTTCATAAGGGCGGAAATAGACTATTTTTATATGTGTGTCAAAAAGTTTAAATAAAATGACTTACCATATAAGAATTGGTACTTGAATACGATATAGGTCATACAGAAATAAACTGTGCCAAACAATAAAATCAGTGGTGAGATCACAGAATATTCAAGGACAATAATAAATATAAGTAAGGGCAAGGAATAGTTTATGCCATAATTGAATGTCCACGGGGCTCTATTCTCAGCATAATCACGCGGTGTTTTACATAGTGTGTGGTAGAATCCTCGAATAATAAGTGCACCAAGTAAAAGTAGATTCAATGGCATTCTAAAAAAGCGGGGATTTATTAATACATATAGAGTTGGTAAATGTGATATCATCTTACATTAATAGGCCTTGTAAAATGGTATAGTTGATAAAAAAAGGTGAAATCTAGAAGAAAATTAGATACAAGACGAAATCGTATACATATCTGTAGCTTACAGTGGTTAAGGATTTTGCAAGTCGAGTGGCAATAGAGGACGGATCTTGTGCAACATCAAGCATGATGGCTCTGATACTTGTACCAGCAAGAGTAAACACAACCAAGTTAAAAAATACCAAAAAGAAGAAGTATCTATACCGAAACAAAGTTTAGTATGTGGCAGCTTATTTTTCTTTTCTGTTCCACTGGATCCCACTTACTTCGAAAGCGTTGATTCTGCAATAGCACTGCGTGAACGTAATCCTTGAAAATAACCAAGGGCTTATAATAACACAAATTTAAGTCTTTCTCATATTAGCTATAAAAAAAAATAAGAAGGAAACATACCGTCAAATATCATGGGTAAAATGGATGTAACAATGTTGATAAGAATGGTCGGAATAAAAGTGCTGATAATGTTATTTAACAAGGTATTATTTTCGATCTGTGCCGCGATGGTAGGTGATATTTTATGAATCATATCGATGCTCATCAGCGAAGAAAGAAAGACGACGGGAACGAACCATAGCAGGACTAAGCCAATGGTAATTGCCCAAATGATAATTTCACGAATGATACGTTCACGTCCACGAATGGCAACACTGTTCCATAAAACATCTCTGGGTTCATTTGCCATGGTGGTACGACAAGCAAAGGGTTGGGGGTTGATGGCAATTTGAGAGGCAATGATCTAAAATGGGTATCAATATAATTATATTTACAAATCATGTCACTCTCTGTAAGTTTTTTTTTTTAAAAAAAAAAAACATTACCGCACTACTCATATGTTCAAAGGTTATAAAAGCTACACTGGTCATTTCATATAAGGGGGAAGTTCTTCTTTCCACCACCGTTTTATCGAGATCGTCAAAAAGTTTTGTATAGTATTCGATGGCGTCGACCTTCTTTCCAAATATTCCCCATAACCCCGTTCTCACCTGTGGCCGATGTGATTCTTTGAGGCCCATCATGGCATTAGGTTCAATCAAGCCCCGAAAGAAGGTGGTATTGAGAAACGTTTTCTTTTTTTTGCTATTCTTTCTAAACTTTTCTCTAAGATCATCCTCCTCTCCTTCTTCTTCGTCGCTACTGCTGCTTTCCGCTCGCTTGTCCGCCTCTTCCAATACCCGCCTATACATTTTAACATCATCCAAGATCCTATCCGGATCATATCCAGGGATCGTACACGGGTTCCTCCAAAAGGTCGCATAAGCACGCTCCAATTTGAGAAGCGCATCCGCACGTCTCTTGATCAATTTATGAAGACCATGAATCGTTCGTACGACATAACAGGTTTCTACAGAACCTATTCCCAATTTCTCGTAATACTCTGCCAAACTCTGATCGTTTCGGAGTTGCTCGGGAATGCCCGTAATAATGATCGATCTCGACGCCATCGTCTTGGAAAGGCGTAAGAGGTACTGTGCGCGTAAATAAATGTAGGTGTTGTAACTTTGTTTCAAAAAATAAAACACAATCAATGTAAATGTGTACATCAAGACCAGATACGCAATCAGTCGGTTGCTTCCATTCTGTATCACCGTGATTGAAAGTCGATCCAGGGATTTTTCGTTCTCTAAATTCGAATCATCGGATGTCATACTGATAGGAATCAAGATGATGATACCCATAATGGAACAGAGTCCAAATATTTTGATACACATTTCAATGAATTGAAGCATCTATATAAATCGATTTTTTTTTTTAGTTTTTTTTTAGTTTTTTTTTTTTTCTTTCTTTTTCCTGGATCCTCCCCACATGTCGCACATAATAAGGTTGTCTTACCAAAACTGCGTCCAATCCGACATTGTGAAGCATCTCTTCCTTGTTAATTTTAATCAATGGAATGATCCAACCAAAAAACGAATCAGGTAATTCTGGTGGTTTATGTCTATGATGTTTTTTTTTTGGGGATATAGTCAATAGTAGTTTTTTTTTTTTTTTTACTTTTTTCCCATCATGGAAATATTCCGATTCGATCAATTTACCTTTTCATATTTGTTCTTGGTGCAAAGATTACTGGTAATCGTGTTCGTAAGAAGCAAAAGGCCAGAAAAAGGGCTAATCCGCCCACAACACAAATCGTCAACTGCGTACCTAATGCACTTTGATTTTGGGCACTGCCAACAATCAAATCGCTTCCACCACTTCCCAGATCAATAGTGGGAAGGAGTCCATGATGCGTTGTGGTTGCTGTGGCAGTAGTAGAGGAAGGAGTGGTTGATGTGGGAACAGTAGATGATAATGGGATCGATGATGAAGATAGAATCGATGTTACATTGGATAAAATCGATGGTGTGCTGCTTATCGTACTGCTACTCGAGCTCACATCTATTGATGGAGTAGCCATTTAAAAATAAAAATACAGAAGACTAATTAAAAATACAAGAAAAAAAAGTGAAGTTGCTTATAGTTTTGATGGAATTACGAAATAAAAAGGTTTTTATTTCATAAAACGAATCTCATAAATATATGTACTTTTCTGAGTTTATTTTTTCTTTTTAAAACCAATTAATCAACTCTATCATCTAAATCAAGTCTATTGCTCTTTCTAGAAAATGTTTTAGCCCCACAAACTCACCCCGTTTTTATATGGATATACGCTAATTTATCCCACACATTTCACATGTATATATAAAGCCAAGATTAGTTTATATACCAAATTTGATTGATCGCCCTTTTTTTTAAACCCTTTTTTTTATTTATTTCTTTGTGTAGACTACCTCATATCCTTATATACGCAATAATAGCTTTCATGACATCATAGTATGTATTCTTTCTCTTTACTCCTTTCAACTTTAAAATCCATCGTTTAAGATCTACTATCAAAATACATATATTAATTAGCATCTATCCCTTCATTTTATTCTACGTATTTTTTTTAAAAAAATATCGTCATTATTGATTTGGATATGTTGAGAAACGTTAGCATCTCCATCAAAGATAGTAAGCAGAATTAGATAAAATGCATTAACTCTTTGTACACTTTTTGGTTGAAAATCCATTACATTATCATCATTATCATTGAAATAGGCATTTAATTACAGTTCTGACAAAGATAATAGTAGCTTACAGCCACGGTTCTAATATCAGTTCCCTTTTAGTCAATTTGATCTGCTTTGGTGATTTTCCCCTTGCTCAGAGAAAAGATAGAAAGATTTTGACCAAGAAATACTACAAACCTTTGTATATTGACCCAGGGTGAAGACGTACAGCTGTAACAGATAATAATGAAATGAGATGTTATACTTCAAAAGAGGATTGCAGCAGGCTTTATTTTCTAGAACAATAATGGTTTATTGACAATGTAATGATGATGATACGAACCCCTCTTCTTGTGTAAAAAGTGTTGGTATACTAGAAGTAAAACCTTTATTAAAAATAAATCCTAAAATATCTCTCATAATTCAATCGAAGAGAGCACAGTCACTCTTGACACACGTTAATCCATTCCACAAAGGAACAAAAAATTAATATGAATATTATGTCTACTCAAAAGCCAACAAAGTAGTAGTCGAGAAATAGAAAGACAAATCAAATAGCATCCAAACGAAAGACTCCAACAGTGGAGCACTCAGTCGTCTAAGTTCTTACCATGGTCAAATTTATATAGTTATTAAGCTGATGCAACTAATAAACCAAAGTCTACAGTATGTACTTTCAACTGCCTGGTTTATTTCCGTATTCCCAGCACTCGTGTTATCAAGCCACCCACGAGGACAAGTGAGTATGATGAAGAATACTAAAATAGCACACAAACAAATACTTGAAAATAACTGAACTTTGATATTGTAATATATAATGGTAGACTTTTTATTTTAAAATGACATGATAAAAGGGTTGTGTGTGCGTCTTTTTTTTTTTCATTTTAATTACAAAAGGAAAAAACAATATAGATTTTATGTTTAATTACAGCAACAACAAAAGAGAGAGAAAAAAAAATATATAAAAAAAGCAAGTTGAGTTAAAATGAAATTAATTTTACATAGACAAGAAAGTGAGAAAAGCAATCTAATCCTTGCTCTTCTTCTTTTCCTTCTTTTCCTTTTTGTCCTTCTTTTCCTTCTTCTCCTTCTTCTCCTTCTTTTCCTTCTTCTCCTTTTTGTCTTTCTTTTCCTTCTTGGGCTTCTTCTCCTCGGACTCTTCAGCCTCTTCAACTTCCTCAATCTTTCTCTTCTTGGGAGCTTCTTCTTCTTCAGCCATAACAACATCAGCACTTTCACCGTACTGTTGTGCCTTGTTGAACTTGAATTTAGATTGGTTCTGAACAGAGGTATCCTTATTTGCCTTTGCAGCGACGCGACCTTCGAGCATGTTGATACGAGCCTCGACCTTGGTACGACCATCGATACCAACATCATTGGACTCTGATTCACCCAAAGCATCCATTCTGAGAGACAAGGCAGCCTTGGCAGCAAGCATACGAGCCACCTTGGCCTTGTTCTTGGGACCGGCCTGACCGACCAAAGAAGCGTGATAGATCAAACCATACTTGGGAGTGTTGTGTTTTGTCTTTAATGCACGGAAAAGAGCCTTTTCAGCACCCAAAATTTGAATAGTAGAAGCAGGTTGCTTTGAGAGATTCATCAAGGAACCAGCATGAGAGATCAAACGGGCACCTACCAACTCACCAACAAGAGCAGTCAAGTTGGGAGCAATGGCATTCATACGGTTCTTCAAGTATTCATACAACTGACTTCTGTATTCGGTGATGTTGATGACCTGGTCACACAAGGCAAAAATATTGTCAATATCCTCATCAGAGATTTCAGTACCCATGGAAATTTCAGCAGCCTCCTTGACCTCAATCTCAAGTTCTTCAGGCAAGATATCAGATAAATCAGTGCTCTGAGCGTTGGTACGGAAACCAATCTTCTTTACAACCTTGGCATAGGCCAAGTTATCGACAATGATCTTGGTCATTTCAGGGAAATGCCAGCCATACCATTCCTTGGCACGCATGGCATAAGTGTTAAGTTCCTTGTCAAGGTCATCCAAGAGTGCAATGGCTTGGACAATCATGGTATCGACCTTATCGGGACTGAACTTGAGTTTATAACGTGAGAGGGAGTGGGAGAGACCGAGGGACATGGCGCTCAAGTCAGAGTGGGATAAACCAGAGACAAGGGATTCGAATTGCTCACGGATACCTCTGTAGAGATCAAGGACAGTGGAGTCGGAGAGGACATTGATACCCATCTTTTTGTTGATGGCAGAACCTATTGATAAAAAGTTAATATAACGTTCCTTTCTCTCTCTCTATTTTTTATGTTTATCGTACCAAGCTTAGGATCACTAATGACCAATTTCTCCTTCTTCATTTCCTTTTCAGAGATCTCAGTCTCCAAGAACTTCTTCAAGTTCTTGGGCAATTTGCCTTCGACAATACCAGTGACAGCGGACAAGGCGTCGGTGGTGTTTTCAAACTTCTTGAAAGCCTTAAGCTTAACACTAATAATAGAACAAAAACAAAGGTTTCAATATTTTTACATTTCATTTTTTTTTTTCGCAAGTTAATCGTACGCTTTGTTGGCCTTTTCGCTAGTTTCGAATTCCTGGTAAATGCTCTCTGGCTTTGACAACTTGCCATCGTCAACAAGTTTAAATAAGGCGTAACCGGCAGCAGTCTCGAAGAGAACAAGCATATTTGTCGAGGGTCTTTTAAAAAATAAAAAGGGAAGCAAAGAAGAAGAGAAAAAAAAAATACGAGTCAACTAAACTTGCTTGTCACGATTAAAGAAAAATTGACAGAAGCAAAAAAAAAAAAAAAAATAAGTTGAAAAATGAAAGACAGTCACGTAGTCTCTGACAGCTGTGGTTGACTTTAACCTGTGTCTCTGGTGTTGTATTTAAACAAAATACACTGAACTATGCTCTTATTCATTTAAGAGCACATTAAACAAATAAACCTATTGTAGTGGAATGATAAGGGATTACTTTAACTCAATACAACACTTTACTATACATTTTTTAAACTTATATAATACTAAGCCTCTTTATTATGTTGAGTATTCATTCGCCGATAAAATGGGAGGCATAAACTAAACGCTTATGAGTTTAACTATAATTAATACTCTACAAAAGAGTAAAATCAAATATGTTTATATTTCTCTCCATATATTTCCTCCCAAAAGGGATTTGGCACTAATTCACCATTTTGATCACTAATAACAATAGTAAGACTTGAGTACTTTTAATGATAATGCTAGTAAACTTACATAATTATATCAGTCTTTCTTAGTTCTTTATGGACCATCTGATATAGGATTCTTCTCATATAAGATTTATGCTGTTTGGATGGTTGAAGTGACTTTTAAAGAAAATGATAAATGAGAACATATATTGAATATATCGAATATATGTAACTTACCTTCTTTAGTGAAGTGATATCTAATTCAAGATGATTTGTATATAAAGGTGTAATATGCTTATATGATGTAGGGGTGTTTGGTGAACGGTTATTATGATGATAAATAGAGTGTGAAATATAGTTATTTCCCATTGCAGATCCAGTTGACTTTGGGGTATAATAATGGATAGGTGATATCATGTCATTTTGTACTGTTGAATGAGAAGGTGTTCTGGGGGCACTATTGGTATTGGAGGAAGATGTCATTATAGATCCAGGACTTGATACTCTTTCTGCGGCTGAATATGCATCTGGTTCAATCATATGACCATGGAGTAATTGATAAACCTAAAGTATAGAATGATTATTATGTTCTCTCTCTCTTTTTTATTTCTTATAATTACCCTATTTTGTACAACAGGAACTTCCTCTTCCAGTTTTGTTAATCTTCGTTCAATATCATTGGCATCGATCATGCTCATCTTTTGCACACGTAAATTTAAAGGTGTTTGAGTTGCAGTGCAATTTCTTTTAAAGACAGGTGATGTCTTTTGTTTTCGAATAGGAGATAAGGTCTGTTTTGGTATTGTACTCCCTCCTTTGAGTTTGCTTTTGTAAAAAGAGACTCGTTTAATATGATCCTGGTTATCTTTTATTGAAGGATCATTGTAGAATATCGAACTTCTAGGCATATTTTTATTTGATCGTTTATCCGAGAAAAGTACATCAATCTCGTCAGGTGGTGTTAGACCAAGTAAATTTTGATATTGGCTGTTGGTAGTGTGTTGTTCCGAACCTGTTATTTATTTCATATTTTTATAAAAGTAAGTAGATTTATTAAAATAAACAAGTAATCATGCACACCTGATGTTATATTATTAGTGTTGATTGGCTGAGAATAGCTTTGCTGCTGCCTATCCACAGAGTGTTCATAAGTTTGAATCTCGGCATCTTTTCCAACAAAGTCGTCATCTGTCATGGCGTTGTTCTGAGTTGTGCTTCTCTGTTGTTCCTGAAGTTTATGTGGAGGTCTTATTCTCATTCTTTGACAAAAGACTTCATATTCATGATAAGCTTCGTCACGGCGCTCAACGTAGTAAGCTGGAATTCTGCGCCGAATCCAATGTATGACATTACTCATTCTTATGTCTCTCTCTTTTTTTTTTCTTTTTTTTTTATCTTTTAGGGAAAAAGCTGATAAATATATGAATAACAAGATAATAAAAGTAAAAAAATAAAAGAGTGAATGACTTATGCAAGAACAGACTTTAAAATCTTGGTAGACAGAGGGAATGAAAAATGATTGGATGATCAAATTTTAAGTTCCGTAAACTGACAAATGATTTTAATGGTGTGATCATGATGCAGAGCGCTTGAGAATGTCACCTTCACATTCAAACAACCAAATCAGTTATTCATATAAACAGTAAACACGTATTTACATCGGATTGAATGACTAAATAATCCCCATTTTCAAGATCATTTTGATATTGTTGCTTTTGTTTGGTTTATTAGGAAATGTTCCTTCTTTGTAAAAGTAGCAATAACAAATGCCACTTGTAATTGCAATAATAGCATATACTTCTTTATTATGGTGCTTGTTCATGTTATCAACCGCTACTATATGAATATACCACTGACATTTTTTTCTGCTTCTATTTTTCACGATATTATAGACACCCCAATGAAGAAGATCCAAAAGAAGCTAGGATTCTCAACTATGAGGCGACATCTTCAACACTGGCAAGTATATATCAATAGACTATGATCCAGGTCTTATTGATGAGTATGTTTATATCCTGATCCATGAAAAGCATCATATTCTTGAAGAAAATACCTTCTTGATAGGTATTCTTTTGAACAAGGTGGAGAAGATAGATTGAGTTTGTTTATTATTAAATTATAAATAGTGTTTTTTTCAAGAAATTGAAACATACAGAATAATAATAAAGAAAAGAGCCTAGTAAAATGGTGAGATTGCCATTTCAGCTCTTAAGAATTAAAGAGACTTTCAAATGGCACGAATGGGTTGTTATAATTTTGGAATATCGATTTCATCAAATGATTACTCCTTATTAATGTTTTTTTACGGATCAACTAAAACAAAGTTTCCCTGTACCTTGATAGCTCGCTTGAGTTTGCCATCAATAAAGATTACAAAGTCACCAAATTTAAAATTCTCTGCAAGCAGTGGATATCAACGGAATTAACCCACTATGACAAAACTTGGTGTTTCTATTCTATAGGGGAATCTGTAAAACCATGACAGTACATGACATCAGCCAATGTAAATACTTTATGCACCGTCTTTATGGACCTGCAAATGACTTTGGTTGACATAGATTACATGCTAATCTAACCATGTTGGCGTCAATTAGTAGATAAAAATGAACCCGAGTTATAATGTTATTGTTTCATACAAAAGAAGTCATTATATTCTTGTTATAATAATGAACACATTATCGTTAGAAGACATCGTTTTCATTGTTTAATTTATATGTCTGCATTGATTAATTGTCTCCTTGAAAAGGTAAGTGTTTACTTTATGTTTTATGGTAAAAGAGCCTGTGAGTCCCATTTCTTTCTTCTTTCGTTTCATCATCGTCAGAGCTGAAATGGTTATTATATTTCCAAATCGCTTTTGAACCTTGTTTCTATCAATACAGTCAAAATGTTAAATAAACTCTTTGAACGATAAATGGTTCGCTCGGTCAATACACCACTGTGCATCTGTAGGAAGCGGTTTTTTCTCTTTAGATACGTTAGGCTTTTTTTAGGCATTGCAATGTGTCAAGGTGTATGTGATGGCATAAGCCAGTTACCTTTCAGTTAGAACCCTTTATTCAGCGATAAGATATAAAGCATTATATATATATATATATATATATGGATATGTATATCGCATGACAAAATAATTTAATAAATGAGATATTACGTGATACCTTGCAATATTTTCTAATCCTTCTCTTTCTCTTTCTCTTTCTTTTCAAGTTTATTGAAAAAATCAAAAAACAACAGAAATTGAATATTATGTTTTTATTACATATATAAAAAAAATTCAAAGGAAAAACAGTTTAAAGAGATACTCTTTCATAATCTGTAATTTTCTCAGCCAAAAGTTTTTCAGTAAATTCCCATAGTTCTTTAGGACCATTTTCAGAATTAGCAACACCAGATGGTTTTCCTATGACTGCATAAGGTACCTATAATTATGTTTTAATAAATAGAAGCTTGGTTGTCCGGGTATTTGTTTTGACTTACAAAGTATTGACCCTTGTATTTCTTCTCTTCAATTTCAGGGCTGGTAGCAGCATACAGTTGCGTTAAAGCACCATCCTCAGTAGTACAGGTGACAAGCTTGAAAACAATATTGGCAAATGCAGTAGAAGGATCAGCAATATGACGTCCAAGTTCACTACGAACACTACCAGGATGGATTGCGTTCGGATAAATCTAAATACATATGCATAGTTAATATTGCTGAGTGTATGTAAATGAATTATGTTAGAAATTTACATCTATTCCTTTGTCTTCGAATCGTTTCGCTAATTCTCTAGTAAATAAAATATTACAGGACTATTTTTTTCTTTTTAGTTCTAAACTATATCAAATTATAATAATTTCACTTCGTGCTGGAAATAACTTTGACCAGAATCAACAGAAATTAAACATGGGCTATTTCTAAAATACAGCCACAGTTGGGTAGACCAGACCCAAAACTCCCCCATTTCCGTTGATTCCAGATCAAAATCCATCTCCAGTATAACAATACCAGTACCTTTGATTTAGAATATTGAACAAATCTGCCATATTTTTCAGGATTGCTTATATTTTCCAGATCCAATTTTCCAAACGGATACGAATGACCTGATAACGGTCACTAAACTGAATTTCTTTATTTTAGAATAAAACTTACCATACGAACTAACATTGACGATCCGACTTGGAGTAGATCTCTCCAACTCTGGTAAAAGAAGGGTGGTCAGATAGAAATGGGCGACGTGATTAGTAGCAAACTGGGTTTCGATTCCTAGAAAAAAAAAAAGAAAAAAAAGTGAGTTGATGTAACCCACCACAGGCAGCACGACCACAAGTAGCACCACAATACATACCATCCTCGGACAAACCAAAGGGGCACATCATGACACCAGCATTGTTCATCAAAATGTGAAGATTGTTGTAACGAGATTTGAATTCATCCGTAAAAGCCTTTACAGACTTGAGAGACATGAGATCAAGCTGAATAAACTCAACATTCTTATTGCCAGTTTCCTCTTGAATCTCCTTTACAACTACCAATGTTTTTTCACTGTTACGACAGGCAAGAACTCTAATTTTCAATAATAGAAATGAAGAAGGAAGTTTCAGTACGATATGCGAGAGACTTTTCTCAAGGTTTACAAGAAAATACTAACACTGTACAGTTTTTTCGTGCCATTTCCAAGGCACTAGCTTTTCCTATCTATATTATTTTATTAGACAAAAGTTAAATATGGTTTAAACCCAATGTTTACTAACACCAGTATTGCTACCAGTAACGATGGCAATCTTTCCTGATAAGTCAGGGATTTGTTCAAATGAAAAGTTACGTTTAGACCAGAATGGCATAATTTAAAGGTGCGGAAATAAGAAAGAAAAGGGCGTTTTCTTTTTTTTTTTAAAATTTCTCATGTGCTTTTATACTCATACCAAAGTGATCGTTGTTACACAGTAGCATAATGATGATCTTATCCTCAGAAAAAGGATCACCTTCAAGTGTCTAGTACATACGTAATAAAATAATTCTAAATTTGTACTTTGAAACTTTTACTTTTGATATATCTCTTCTGCTTTGTCGCTACTCTCAGAAACTGCTGCCAAAATTGTTACTCTGTGCTTAATTATTTTTTATTCTTATATTCAAAACTTTGTTCATGCCAAGTCAATGATGATTTGACCTATTTTTCAAACCATCACATGGTTAATAGATATTGTAGCATGAATGCACACACATATTTTGTTTTAAGATTTTCGGTACTCACTCCTGGCACAGAATAAAATTTTCTCAGCTACGCTCTTGTTTACAAAAGAATTATATTCCTCCTGAAGTTCTTCACTTGGTTTTTATCAAACTTACTTCAAAGAACGGACTAAAATGTATACGCGCTTACCACTGTTGGTATGAAAAACTAAATAGGCTGATATAACTATATGATATTCCTGTGCAAGCTCACTGCTATTATATATACAAAGACTTGATAACATTTGAAATAGAAACTCCAGGATTCCTTGTTTTGGTGCTCCCAGTAAACATGTTCTTATATCATCTATGGTTTCCTATTAAACAATCTCACAGTCACCCTAAACCTTTCTTTTTCATATGTAACAAGCATTGTAATTATATGCCCAATAAAATGTAGTAATCTCATTTTTTTTTTTTGAAATCTATTTTACAGGTAATGCTTCTTTTAAATGACTCACTTATCCTTTTCCACAATAAAAAGCAGCACTCAAATTCCTCACTTTTTAAGAGCTCCGATCAAAACTGCTACTTTTTGTACTCACCTTTATGCAAAAAAAAAAAAAGAATATCATTAAAAAGAGCTCGTTAAATTATGTTTTTTTTTTGTTTGACACATGGTTATGATGAAGATTGGCGTTTATGAAGGTGGGAAAGTTATTAAAGTCAAAAAGCCACTGATAAGACCCAAAAAAGAAAATGAAATGACGTCGGCAAAAGTTATATGATAAATTTTTGACAACATTTTTTTTCTCGCCTCTTTACTCTCTTTTTTTTGGAAGAATGCATTGTTAAGATCAGGCAAGTAACTTATACTCTTTTAGCAACTAAACTTAAATATTTTTAGGGCGCTTTCTTTACTTTTTTAAGAAAGCGTCCTTTAGATCTTTGCAGCTCTGGTTTCTCCTCTGGTGGCAGCCTCAATCTGGAATCACAGGAGCTCTGTCCTAGACATCTTTTGTGATTTGTCTTAGATCGCGGGGCTTGTCTATGGTTTTCAGACCTTATCTGGACTTGTGATGCTTTCGACCTGGAGCTCCTAGTATGTAAATCAGGCGGCCTGCGTTGGGTTAAGTCCCTGGGTACCGTTTCCAGACGGCTTCTGGACTTGTGTTGTTTATGTTTACTTGTAGATATAAATGACCTAGTATCAACAGTGATTTTGGAGGTTTGAAGGGAATCATTGTCCACCCCTGTACCTTAGTATTGTTATTTGCTTTAACAACGTGATAAACGGACTAACTACACTTGATCATTTTATAGCAATGGCAGTACCCACATACCTTCCTTTTACAGATCTTTTTATTTATAATTAGGGACTCAACGCATACGACATATTGCCCAACTGATAGATTGCTGATTGATCTGCACCTAACCTACTCGAGTGCGGGCGTGAATGACAGCTTCAGGTATGGGGTATGTCAAGAGTCTCTTTAAGAGGACCAATAAGTCGACTGGTGAGCCTTCTCGTGGTGGTCCTTGTTAAGCATTATACAGTTTCTCTAATTGTAAAATGTGAACCGAATTGCTAGTCGCATTGTTTATCTAGGGTACACTATTTATTATATTATATTACATTATATTATTTTATTGGAATTTACATTGGAATTTACTAGAACTTTTTTTTTTTTTTAGATTTCGCGCAGTAACAACGGCTGATAAATGACTCAAGATGCCTGGTTCTTAAGCAAGATAAAAAAAAAAGAAGAAGCTTTCGGGTATTGTATTGATAATAACTCTTTGTATCTATCTCTTGCGAGCTCTTATTAACCTTTTCCATTTTAGATTATCACCCTCCCGATTCAAGTCTCCCCTCGCCAAAGTGGACCTAAATTGGAGATAGGCTTTCCGGCTGTAGACCTGCTCTGGCTCTTATTATTCAATTGAAGTAGGAGGAATAATAACCACTCGGGACGTCCAGCCATTCTACTCAGTCTGTGTGTGCGCTTACGTGGGAATCTCAAGTACGCAACCCAGGGCGTGAACTGAAAGGGCAAACTTCTGAATTAAAGCATTATTTGATTATTGTATATTTTTGATCATTGTATAATTTTGATTACCCCCATACCATCTCATCTTATTTCATCTCATTTCATCCTATAATAAATATAGTAATATGGTTTTTAAAATAAGACGTCTTTCTCATCTAAAGTTGATCTTATGGATGTGTAAACTGATGTATTCTCTGTTTTGATTATAGCTGACGCAGAAAGAGGATACAAATACCTTCTCTGCTTCTCAATCAAGAAACAACCCATTTATCTATCCATCCGTAGCATTCCCAAAATAGAAATAGAAGTACATATATAAAATATATAAAAATAAATCCACATCACCTAATGCGGTACTGTATCCTTATCATCATCATCATCATCTCTGGTCTACTGTTTTCATTATTATTATCTTTAGTACTATGAATGAGTCTCCATAAATATATTTATATATTATAGGACGTGGTATGTCATGGTACAATATGGTATGATTTAAAGATTAAAGTGGCAGAGGTTGCATAGTTCAATACTTTGAGTCAGATCAAAGACCTATGTAAATACGTGTATAAGCCAATATTAGGAACTAGATCACTTTGTGTCTCTTTATAATGTATCGATTATAAATTGCCATTGGTCATAGTGGCCAGATACATTCATACATTCATATACACCAAATTCGAAAAATATTGACGCTGTTCGAGACAAATTGTGGCTGTTTATAATACAAAATATACAAGAGAGCGACAAATTAATTCTCAAATAGCGCTGGGAATGGTGTATATGCAAAAACTAAAGATCACTTATAATGACTCCGCTTTACGTATATGGTAAGAGCTCCGTCTTAAAACATCACTTTTTGTACCCACCTTTATGCACGTTAAATTATGTTTTTTTTTTGTTTGATGCATGGTTATGATGAAGATTGGTATTTATGAAGATGGAAAATTTATTAAAGCCAAAAAGCCACTGATAAAACAAAAAAATGACCTGCACATTACTTTTAAATACAAAATGAACTTTATTTTGACAGATCGATGTTTGTGACACTTTATATCAAAAAAGAACAAGAGATCTTCCTTTTTAAAATGACAGGATCATGGATATGTTGTTTATTGAGTAATAATTGTAATAAAGATAATCTAAGAATAAATAAACAAAGCAATTAGAGAGCAACTTTCTCATAACCAGGGACCTTTTCAGCTAAAAGCTTTTCAGTGAAATCCCAAAGCTCCTTGGGTGCATCCTTAGAAGTAGAAACACCATGAGACTTGCATAGAGTAGCATAAGGAACCTAAAGCAGTGTGTTAAAATAAACACTCTTCAATGAGTTGGAAATAAAACTCAAAACTTACAAAATATTTTCCCTTGTATTTTTTCTCTTCGACTTCAGGACTTGTTGCAAGGTAGAGTTGGGTCACGGCGCCATCTTCAACGCTGATGGTAAAAACAGTATTGAAAGCCTTGGTAACGACGGAGCTAGTACTAGCCACGTGTCTAGTAAGCTCACTGCGGACAATACCAGGATGATTTGTATTCACATAAACCTATAAAAAATTATTTTTAAATCAGGGATTTTCATATTGCTTATTTTTACTAGTATCTTACTTCGACTCCCTTGGCTTCCAAACGCTTACTCAATTCTCTAGTAAAGAGAATATTACAAGTCTATTTGATTGATGAGAGATAAATTAAGCCATATATTATCTATATAGAGTAAAAAAGACATACCTTTGATTTACCATATTGAGTAGTTCGGTTGTACTTTTTGGGATCACTGATGTTTTCAAGATCCAACTTTCCAAGTGTGATTCTATGAATATCTGAGGTTACATTAACAACACGGCTAGGAGCAGATCTCTCTAATTCAGGCAAAAGGAGTGTGGTAAGGTAGAAATGGGCAACGTGATTAGTGGCAAATTGGGTCTCGATTCCTAGAATGTAAAATGTTAACCGGTTTGATACAGGAATTTACTAGAACAACATACCATCCTCGGATAAACCAAAGGGGCACATCATGACACCTGCATTGTTCATCAAAATGTGAAGGTTGTTGTAGCGAGATTTGAATTCATCCGTAAAAGCCTTTACAGACTTGAGAGACATAAGATCAAGCTGAATAAACTCAACATTCTTATTGCCAGTTTCCTCTTGAATCTCCTTTACAACTACCAATGTTTTTTCACTGTTACGACAAGCAAGGATACTATATTAAGCATGAAACTTTAGTTAATAATTCGATAATGATACTGGATTCACTAACACTGTACAATTTCTACGTGCCATTTCTAAGGCACAAACTCTTCCAATCTATTATTTATTTATTTATTTTTGTAAGACAAGATCATTGTTTATGTACTTACACCACTGTTGCTACCAGTGATAATGGCAATCTTTCCTGATAAATCAGGGATTTGTTCGAATGAAAAGTTGCGTTTAGCAAAAAATGCCATGGTTTAAATATGTTTAATATAATTAAAATGGAAGAAAGGGAAAAAAGAGTGGATTTAATAATGTAATGCCTCGCTTACTATTTCATTTTATACAAAAATAGACTATGCTTTAATCTTACGCGTCCTATTTCTATTTTTGAAAAGCCTTCCGGCTGTACAGAGGTTTGAGCCTATAATTTTTGGTAAAAAAAAAGAGTGTAATTTAAAGGTATTTATATCCATATTTTATAGTACAAAATATACGGAATATTTTATATTTCAATCTTTATAGTGCCATTTTCAAAACATCATATTTTTTAATACAAACAGTGTAATCTTTATTTTACTCTGGTTGTTAAATGATATTTTATATAGAAAATAAATAACGTCAGCAAAAGTACCTATTTGGCAATTTTAAAAATAAACAAAGCTTGAATGTGAGCACCCTTTGTCAGATTTACTTAATTTGGGGATTACTTTCTTTCTTTATTTTTATAAAAAAAAAAAGAAATTGAAAAAATAAAGTAAAGGAGTTGAAGTTGATTATTTCCTGAGCTAGTTTAGACAGCACATTCAAACATTACATGATAAAATATTAATGTATATAATTTGTATTTATTAAAAAAAAGAAGAAAATTTAATACGATGTTGAGTAACCGTCATTATCAACAGCAACTTGGCACCGTACATGCATACTATGGACAAATGCAGTGATATATTCGAAACTTAATTCCTCTCATATCCTTTTAAGCTCACGATCAAGATCTTTATTATTTGTGGTCTTGTAGGTAAGCTTTCCCAATCGTCTTTTTATTTCTGCCCAAATGTTCTCAATAGGATTTAAAACCGGGCTTTGCGCTGACCGCCCGTGAAAGAGCACAATATCCATACCCCTTTTTTGTATTCTTCGTCTCGGCGCTTGTATGCCACGAAGCATTGTCTTCTTGGAATCGGAGTGTTTCAATCTCTCTTCTACACGTTTCAGTGTACTAAGGAAGAAACTTCTCTCTGAGGATCTTGGTGTAACCACTAATCTTGAATCTTCCTTTGAACGTGCGCAAGGGTCCCATTCTGTTTGGTAAAAACAACCCCATACCCACACACTCCCTTTCGAATATCTCCCTTTGGTATGGTGCACATGGGATTGTATCTTCTCCCTTTATTTCTAACCACGTACGCGCTGGTTGTCGAGTGCTCATATGTGAATTGCGACTCATCGGACCAAATGATACCGTTCCATTGATGAATCGCTCAATCAAGGGAATCACTGCACCCAAAATAAGCTCTCTTGATCAAATCATCTTCGCTGGATTGAAGGGTATCTTAGACAAAAGGACTTTATCGGTTGTAAATAATATGGAATTGAAGAACTGGAATTGTAAATGTATTGTATACTTGTGCCGTAAGGCCATCCTTGATTTTACTAATAAATGCCAACTAAAATAAATTGGTGTCACGATTGGGAAGCGTAATAGCAAATTTCAGTTATCTGTTAAAGGAGCAAAGAGAGTTGACACTATGAAGTACTACGGCAAAAAAGGTAAAACAAGCGGTATAACATACTATATTAAAATCTGTACAGATACTGAACAATCATTTTAAATTGAAAATCACGCTCCTGCAAAAACATTTTGAAAGAAAATTGAAGCTCACAATTATGCCGACAGTAATGAAAGAGAGACAACAATAATATACTTGTATCTGTAAGTTATAGCACTATAGTATGTAAAACATATGCTAATTCAACACTCACATTACAAAGTTTAGATAAATCATGGACAAGCCGATATTATTCCTTGAATCCTCACAAGAATATTTTTCAGACATGTCTTTCTTCGTCAAATTCTGGGGTCCGGTTACCGAACTTTTCTTTGACTTTTTGTAATATTTATTTTGAAGACGACACACATTCGGATTAGTGTACTTACATTTTTCATTTTATTATTTTCCATATTCTTGTTACACGAATTAGCGACTTTATGCAAACATTACTTTAAACTTTTTAATCTGAATTTTGTACTTTTAACACGGGAAAAGTCCAAGGCAAGTCGTGATCAATTTAAATGCCTCATATCAGTTTAAGAGCTCCGTAAGAGTCTTGGCCCTTGAGACTTTCATTTTATAGAAAATGCATGTTATCTTAAAGTTGTTGTAATACACTAATCACATTCTATTCTGTTTGAGCCTTCTATATATATACGTTTTATAGTGCCGCTTGTATTAGTTGATATGCTATCTATATAGTAACATCTAAAACGCCTTCATTTTTTTAAGGATTCAAGTATAACGTATCCATTTATATCTTTCTCAATACATTGTGTGTTTTAGAGGTATATATCAGTGAACAGAAATAGTAATAGAGGCGATCGATTAAAACAATATTTATCAAGTCGTTGTAATAAAGTGAATAAAACTTTTTGGTAAGCATTTTACTTTTGTACTTCAGTAAAGTGTTCCAATGATAATATTCTAGCGCGTTGTTTATTTTTAACGACGATAGAGTCAGAACCTGAATCCCCTGATAAAAACAAACTTTGTAACTTTTGTTTTTTGAGACTTTCTTTTCAGGGAGAAGGTATTTAAATGACCCTGAAACTCATTTTGTTCTAGATGTTACAGATTTTCTATAGAACAAAGTCAATGAAAAACAGATAAAGGTCTGGTTGAAACTTAGTGTCCATATTATTTTCTTTATTGGATAGTATGACAGAATGCAGATGTCACTTTTAAAAACAGAATTGTTAAAGGTACTTTTCCAAAATGACGTTTTCTTCTCAGAAACTAGAGCTTTGTCCATGAGCATGAAGCGCCATTTTAAATCAATTCAATTAGATACACCAATGATTTTACTTTGGCATGTATAAGCTTACCAAAAAGAAATCGTGAACCAAGAGCTATACAATAGCTGATATAAACAAACGCTTAAAAGACAATTATTTACACGTTCAAGTATAGTTTGAATTTAGCATGGATAAATATATATGTTCCCTTTTAAGCAAAAGAAAAAAAAAAAAGAAGAAACTGACCATTGATAAAAGACATGCACGTATTTGGTTTTTAGTCCCGAAGAAAAAAAAAAAAAAAAAAAAAAGTGCTTACAGTTTTAAGAAGTTTGTCTAAATAAAAAAGGGGAGAAACTTTGTAAGGAAATAATATATAAAAAAGAAAAAGAAAAAAGAAACATTGTATGGACTGCTCCATCTACAGTCTTTTTTTTTGGGCCCCCCTGCTAGATTTTTAACGTTTATTTTAGTATAAAAGGAACTATGAAGTAATAAAACAATTCTTCAACCCCTCTCTTTCTTTTATTTTTTTTTCTTTAAGAAAAAAAAAAGTCTTTATCTAACCCAAAAAAAAAAATAAGTATATAAGAATGGCTACTGATCAGAACAAGTTCGTTATTGTAAGTCAAGTTGCACAAAGATATTTGCTTTAATGTATCACCATAATTAAAAAAACGCTCCACAAAATAGGATTTCCTTATGGGTGGTGTCTCTGCCGCTGTCTCCAAGACTGCTGCTGCTCCCATTGAACGTATCAAGCTTTTGATTCAAAACCAGGATGAGATGATCAAGCAGGGTCGCCTTGCCAAGCCTTACAAGGGTATTGGTGATTGCTTTACTCGTACTGTCAAGGATGAAGGTTTTATCTCCATGTGGAGAGGTAACACTGCTAATGTTATTCGTTACTTCCCTACCCAGGCTTTGAACTTTGCATTCAAGGATAAGTTCAAGCGTATGTTTAACAAGGATAAGAATAGAGATGGTTATTGGGCTTGGTTCGCTGGTAACTTGGCTTCCGGTGGTGCTGCCGGTGCTGCCTCCCTTCTCTTGTAAGTGAAATGAAATGATTTTTTTTTTGTGTGATAGAGAATAGTAATTAACATGTTCTATTTTTTTTTATTTAGTGTCTACTCATTGGATTATGCTCGTACTCGCCTTGCTAATGATGCCAAGTCTGCCAAGAAGGGTGGTGAACGCCAATTCAATGGTTTGGTTGATGTCTACAAAAAGACCTTGAAGTCTGATGGTATCTCCGGTCTTTACCGTGGTTTCAACATCTCTTGTGTTGGTATTATTGTTTACCGTGGTCTTTATTTTGGTCTTTATGACTCCATCAAGCCTTTGATGCCTACAGAACTCCAACAGAGCTTCTTGGCTACTTTCCTTTTAGGTTGGGCTGTTACTACTGGTTCCGGTCTTGGTAAGCTTTTTTTTTTTTTTTTGATAAAGTTAAATAATGATTAATGTTTTACTTTAGCATCTTATCCTATTGATACCATTCGTCGTCGTATGATGATGACTTCCGGTGCTGCCGTCAAGTATGATTCTTCCATGCATGCTTTCAGAGAAATTGTTGCCAAGGAAGGTACAAAGTCATTGTTTAAGGGCGCTGGAGCTAATATTCTTCGTGCTATTGCCGGTGCTGGTGTCTTATCTGGTTATGATTACCTCCAGGTTGCCATGTTTGGCAAGAAATACTAAGCGCCTTTAACTTCTTTCTTTTTATTATTCTCTCCCCCCTCATTAACTTATAACCTTTTTTTTTGTAAATTATCAAAATATTGTAAAAAAAAAAAAATGATAAAGACATAATAATTAATAAAAAATAGAAGGGCTTGATCGCCTTTGTTTATCAACAAAAACAATTATCCTGAGAAAAGATGTGAAACATGTAAATAGGGTTGGTAAACAACTCTATTATTTTGTTGATAATTTCAATCAAATTAACCTCAGACTTGATACTCTTACAAGTCGTTTAAAAATGAGATATTTAATATTGTTTATGTCATTTTATTATAAAAAAAAAGAAAAAAGAAAATCCAATTTTTGAAGTAATTGGATATAGAAATACAAAAGACTGTTTGAAATAAAGTAGAACATTTACATTATTTTTGTTTGGGTTATATATTATTTATTTTTTGCGGGGAGGTTGCATTTTCTACAAACTGTGATTAAAACTCAAATTCGGGGCGGAATTGGTTCAAATCTGCTCCAACAACGGCCTTATCCGCCAAATCACGACGATCCTATTTTTTTTTAAAAAGACAACATAAATAACCATTCATCCTTATTAATTATACAATAAACACTTACCATCATAATAAAAGCCTTTCGTAGCATTTCCCAAGAGTTACTAGACACATTTACACCCTCTTCAGAATCTGTAGCGCCGCGCTTAAGCATGGAAAGTCCTGTTAAAATATGCTCAGCAGCTTCCTTATAACACCCAATATTAATACAACTGACACCAATGTTATATCTAGCACGCACAAAGGAAGGGCGAAGTTCAAGAGCTTTGTGGTAAGCGTCAATGGCTTCTTCAGAGCGGCCATTGTTTGCCAATGTAGCGCCCATACGATTCCATAGTAAGTAATCCTATAAAATTACAAATCTATCAACACTTTTTATCCTATTGTACATGGTAACACTACTTACGTCAGGACGACCCTTTAATGCCGTAATAAAGCAATCCACAGCCTTATCGAGATCACCACTTCCATAAAACAATACACCTAAACCGACCTGGACATCAGGATCCATAGATTGTCCATCAGGAGCTCTACGTGCCATCGTTAAGAAAAGATTTGTGACTCTGTCATGGAGCTCAAATGGAGAAGCAGGTTCTGCCAATGGTTGTCCACCGGTGACCTCTGGGTATTTCTGAGTGATCCAACGTTCCAAGGTCTGATATGCAGCATGATCATATGACTCATTTGTATAACTAACGGAGAGAGACATCAATGCATCCAAGTTTCCAGGATCTGTCTCAATGGCTTTCTCCAAGGCACGAATAGCAGGTTCCTCCTTTTCATTTTGAGCTTGGACATTACCTAAATGCATCCAAGCCAAGGAGTTTCCTGGGTCTTTTTGGACGGCAGCTTCAAAGGCCAAAGCGGCTTCGCTCAAAGATCCACCAGAATCCATCAAACGCATACCCTCAGCCATTGGGTCAGGACTTGTCATGTATGGATTTACCACTTCAAACACATATTCCCCAAGATCAGGTTTATAAATAGGGCTTCCATTATTAAAGTTTGTGAATTCATCCTCCCAGTCTTCCTCACCCATTTGATCACGAATGTTTTGCCAGACGTTTTCAAATTGTTCGAAAGTACCGTCTGCAACAGCAGCCTCTTCTACTTTCTTTGCAATTTCCTCTTCTGTTTCACCATCGAAAGCTGCAAACTGCTCTTCCCAGGTGGCATTATTAAGAGCACGACCCTTTCCTTTATCCTGTAAGTCAAATTCTCCTGCCCAGTCAAAATGTCTTTGGAAGGCGTTTTCAAATTCAGCCAACTGAGCCGGGTTCATATTAGTCACCTCTGGATGATTCATAAACTCCTCTCTCCAAGCTGGTTGATAACAAGATGTTATTACTATAGAAAACAACAAGAGAATATTTTATGTTTACCTGATGCATTTTGACCAGATGCAGCTTTACTTTCCAAGAATGCCTTTTCCATAGCTTCCTCCTCTCCAGGTGTCAATTCCCAAAGTCTAGGTCCCTGTTGCTGATGTACGGCACCAAATTCATTCGCCCAACCGCCAGGTTGAGGTACCTGACGCACCTGATCTAACTCACGTTGGAGTTCAGAGAACTCAAAATTATTACCCATCATGGGCTGTCCTACTCTTTGCTGCTCTTGGCCGAAAAATTCATTGACCATATTCTCGCCTTGTTGTTGAAACGAAGGTCCTTGTCTTTGAGTACGCATCTACATGTCCAACGCCCAAAACAAAAAGAAAGGAAATGAGCTTATCAAAGAATAATAGTAGAGCTCTTTTTAACTAGCTTACACTGGAAGGTCCTGCGTTTTGCTGAGAAGGTCCTCCAAAACGGTCCTGATGAGAATAATAATAAGTCTATTTGCTCCCCTCTATTCTTTTTCTTTTTTTTTTTTTACAACAAAAACTTACTCTTTGAAGAGATCGATCTTGACCGAATTGCTTGAGCATTTGAGCCATAGGGTTAGGGCCACCACAAGAATCATCACCCGACATCATATTATTAAAGGACATATTATTATATTTGTATATAAAGAGAGAGAGAAAGGAGGTTGACCTGTGCTATTCCTTTCTTTTGGAAGTTATTATTATGTCGCTTTAACTTTTAGTCAGCTTGAAATGGCGAACATAGTCACAATGTGGGGGATTGGTTCAAATTCAGCTGACATGGTGTGAATTGAACAAAAAGCTATTATTAATAACGTTTTTTTTACCCTTTTTCTTACAAGAATGCGTATCATTTTATTTACCATTCTTTTCCCATTTGAATTCAATAAAAAAGAGAGAAAGAGAGCATACTGGAGTTTTTTTATTTTTATATATACACACCACACTTCTTCTTCCATTTTCTTTCCATTTTTTCATGACCTTTCTTTTTTTTCTATATTTCAATGACTTATATAATTTGTGTAACAGTTACATATGCTTGGTTGAATATTTATGACAATTGGCATATAATACTCTTGTTTAAGGGACTTGATGCCATCATACTTTTCTCTTCTTGCTCTTCTTTTTTTTTTTATGTTATAAAGTTTCATAAATATTCAATTAAGAGCAAAATACAAGTTAGAATCAGGCCATGAAAGTCAGTGTGATCTTAAAATATTCCTAAATTATTAAAAAATATACAAACTTTAATTTGGTTGACCCGTATAAAAAACATTACTAAGAATCATTTGCTGAAATAGTCCGAAATTATAAAGAACTAAGGAAATGTCATCCCGTCCTTTACTATATTCTTTATTATTTTTAATACTCTTTGTCATTAATCAGGAGATAGCCATACTCATCAACAAGACTTGGATCATTGATAGGTTATTGTTTAAGATATTGCCTCGCTACAGGGGATGGTAACAAGCAGAAGTAGAATAAAGGTTTAATGACACCATATACTTGATGTTTGAGCGGTTGATGGCATGAATACAGATCGTAATGAAGAAGTATGTTCTATTATTATAACTTACATATAGTATTTGTGATTGATATAAACAAGAGAATATTGCTTTCATCGTCTATTCAATATATCAGCATATGCCGATTGATTTATTTTAAAAGGTAAACGTGGGTATTTGTTCTCACTCACTTTTTTCTGTACACCATAGTAAATAAATGTACAATAAAATATAAATTAAAAACAATGCTAATATCAAGTATCAATAGCCTGTTCATCATCTTTTTTGAAAGGATGGCTCTTTTTCCCATCTGAGGGAAGTTCATTCGCACTATTCACAACAAATCTTATATCAACTTCAGTATTTTACTTAAACTTTAACTAAAATGATGCTGTTATGCATATTTTTGGCATTTTCCTTAATAACCAAGCCTTTTCGTCCTACAAATCCAGTCTAAAGAAATGTAGTTGGTTAAATTTTATCTTGAGCAATAATCAACATAAATAAAGAACTGAAAAAGAGGCTCATTTAACATGTCTGGGGGACCAAGTAATTTTTTTCAGCTAAAAATAATAATACGATATAAAAAAAAGTATAATGAACATGGAATTTAGTTCAAATTTACCGCCCTTCTACCCTTAAAAAGGTTCATACTGGCTTTTATGTTCTAAAAGTACAGTATAACTCGAGTTCATTTTTACCTACCAATTGATGCCAACATGATTGGATTAGTATTTACTTTATGTCTATCAAAATCATTCACAGGTTCATAAAGACGGTGCATCGAGTATTTGCATTGGCTGATGTCAAGTACTACCATAGTGACTGATTAGATTGGTATCCACTGCTTGCAGATAATCTTAAAGTAGGACGTTAAACATTAAACCATAATTTAACTCAATTCATTCAAACATATCCATTCTCTCGGTTATCATTCTATATACATTACTCATAATTACAACAGCAACCTTACCCATTGTGATTGGTTATCAGCATGCTTTACAAAAGACCAAAAGCCAAATGAAAGCGAATGTGTATCATTTTTTTTTTTTTTTTTTATTGTTAGTTATTATCCTTATACTTTTAAATTATTTATAAAGTAGTACAGAAACATGCCAATGTCTATATAGAACTATCTGTTGAGTTTATCTCTTTTGTTTGTTTGTTATATCGGTAAATAAATAACATATCACAGGTACGTAAAATAAAAATATTATAATTAAAAAGTTGATTTTCTATACAAAATATTGGCCACCAGTGCCACCCATCTTTGAGTTCATTCCGCCAAGGCCGTTGCGTTGAGAAAAGGGAGTAAATCGGTCTTGATCGGGTACAGCATCAAATATTTTGAATTTTGTCTCTCCGTCATTGACTTCCATGATAGAAGCAACATTTCCACAACGATAACAATAATTGGGTGCTGACCAAACTGTTACAAGTTCATTATTATCAAACATGTGTTTATATCCTTCTTGAACAAGTTGATGTGCTCTTGCAATTAACGACAACCCATTAATATGATTAAACTATGCAACCAATAAGTCTCTTTATCTCTCTCCTTATCTCTCATTGCTTACCTCGCTTGTTACTTTCCCTCCAAATAACCAACCAGCACCTCGTGGACTCACTGACCACGTATCAATATCATCAGGATCTGACCACATTAAATCACAAAAAGATCCCTCGTGTGGAATTTCCTGCAAACGGTGTATTGTTCTAATTTGATCAAGTGCTTTGATATCAGGAGACAGACCACCATGAACACACAAAATGGTACCATCGATGATCTATTTTTATAATATAATGAATAAATACATTTTAATATGTTATAGCCTATTACACTTACAGCAGCTAATGTTAGGTAATCAAAAACAGAACAACAGTGCTTCCAAACATTAGCATTTCCATACTTTGTTTGGCATTCATCTTTTAATAGAATAGATTAGCAAAGTCTCTCTCACTCATAATAAATCATACCATAAAAACCGTAAACTTGTGTAATTTGTCTACTTTCATGGTTGCCTCTTAATAGTGTAATCTTATCAGGATATTTTACTTTTAATGTCATTAGTAAGGTAAATGTCTCGAGACTAAAATAACCACGGTCGACGTAATCACCCTATTTTTTAAGGATTAAGTAAAAAGAGGGAGTAAAATAAAGAAACCAATAGTAATTTACCATAAAGATATAGTTGGTATCTTTAACATCGCCTCCAACGTTGAATAACTCCATAAGGTCATAGAACTGACCTAAAATTGATATATAAATAAGCATGATCTTTATTACTATAAGTGCTGCTTTTTAATACCATGAATATCTCCACATACTGTCACAGGTGACTGAACAGGTTGAATGTTGGATTCCTCCATTAACAACTCTTTCACCTACGAAAGTACTAAATTAGTAAAACGCCGTATTTTTTATTTTCGCACTAATACTATTCCAGGAAACAATAAACTTGTCAATGCAAGCATATTTATACTGAAAAAAGCAAACAACGCGATGATGAAGAAATAACGAAAAAAAAAAAGGGCAGCATTGCTTTTTTTATTTTTTTTCATCAGTCTAAAGTTGCACATGGATCCCTTACCATCTCGCAAAGCTTCTTCATATCCTGTTCTGGCAAGTATTCGCACTTTCGGATGGTCTCTAACCAGTCATCTGGATTTCCCATGGCAGTAATATCGGTATATTACACAATAAAGAAAAAGAAAAAGAAAAAGGGTGGTGTACTTTTTTGGTTTTGTGGATTTTTTGGTTTTTTTTTCAAAAAAACAAAAAATAAATATGGAATTTTCACCTCCCGCCTCATCAGTGCTACCATACCTATCTTTTCCAATAAAGAGTTATCTAAATCGTATGACCCCTCTAAACCAGGTCATTAGTCTATCTATACTAATTAGATAACAGCATCAAGCCAGAGTTTTAAAAAAAAAAATGTAATTCCATACACTACATTTCAGTGAAGTGATCTTCAAAGCTGGTATTCTGTACAATGCAGTCGAGTTTTCAAGCCTTTTTTACAACACGGGCTCATTTTCTACATTATCTAACAAGCCTTTTGTATTGCTGTGAATGAACAATTTAATAATGAACCCTATTTTCTTTTTTATTTTTATCATTCAATTTGATCAGTGGTGGTCAATTTAACTTTTGAGAAAGACAAATGCCTATGAAATATGTAAAAAAGGAGGGAAGGGGAAAGATAACAAGATCGAAAGTTGATGAGCTTATTTATCTAGTAACAGGAGTATTTGAAAGATGATCAACATCTGTATCTGGTGAATCTTTTGGGGATATTTTCGGTGACAATGGTGGAAGGACCTGAAGAAGAAAATCGCTAGAATTCTCCTCGTCTATCATAAATACGAGACTATTGAGCCCAGGCTGTCTGCATGAAAGTGTTAACCAATTATCAATTTCAGGTTTCACCAATCTTTGGTTTCTGTTGGATGCCATTAAGCGATCCATTTCTCCATTGCCTAAACTGTGTCTCCTCTTTGCTTTCAAGTTGACGGCCGTTGTTGATTCATGAATAGGATGGTTTATACCAGAAATCGAATGGTTCTTGTATCGAAGCATACGTGAAGATGGACGCTCACGAAATGGGTAAGGAAGGGTGGGTATTGTTTCCATAAGTTCATCGGTGGGTGGTTCTATATAGCTTCTGGTAACTGTAGGCAATGGAATATAGTTAGAATCAATTATTTTAGGGCGCTCAATAAAAGGCGAAAATAAAGTTGAATAGTAGTCGTTCTCACTAAAAGGAGAAAAGGAAAGATAAATATATATAAATACATATACATTCACTAAATAGCTTTAAAAAAGATATATGTCTTACAACTACAATATGTAAAAAAATGAGTCTATATTTCATTGTTTAAAAGGTGATGGGTTATACCTACGTTTGTGATTTCCTCATCTTTAGACATACGCCTTTTTGATGTTGAATGCTCAGATAAGGAAGCATCCAAGTTACCAACTGTCCTTTGTAGCGTATCATTTAGATCCGATTTGCTGTACTGCTCAGTCGAATGCTTAAGAGATGAAAGCTGACGTTTTATAGAAGAGGACCGCTTTCTACCTGTTGGATTTTTATCAATACTATCCCTCTTTGTCTTCAGATCAACATTTGAAACTTTAATATCTGGCAATGTTGGTATATTTTCACGATGGTGTCATTATTATTACTATTCTCTAATGGAATTTATCAATTATACATATCGAAATTCAATATGTATAATTGATAAATTCCATTAGAGAATAGTAATAATAATGATAGCAAGATAAAATTAATAAATAGAGAAAGAAAAGAAAGAAAATAATGTGAGCATACTTCTTTATCTTGCCTGAGTTTGTTTCACTCTTTTCTTTTTTACTTTATTAAATATTCTTT
>MU622282.1:215207-248040 GCA_025399235.1 Backusella circina FSU 941
ATCTGTTGCTATTAATATTGGGAAAACGTATATTATGATTGATTTTAATGATTGACTAATTGACCATTCTATTCTATCTATATATCAACAACGTGAATGTTTTTTAAAAAAAAATGAAGACTCAATTTCCTCAATTGATAACCAATGGTAAGAAGACGAAGTAACACCTGTTATTTTAAAAGGGCTATGTGTCAATGTGAATAAGGGGACCTGGCCTATTTGTTTCTACTGTTGTTCTGGAGTACTTTGACCCGTGCTATTCATCCGATTTTGGTATAACATAAATATTACACATTGACCATTGAGAGAATTCATTGTAAGGATAAAAGATATATCCGTATAATGAATGGTACCTTACTTTTCGAGTTAGTTTATATGAAGCATATCTATATTTACTTTTGTTTTTGTTTTTGGACTTTTTATAGCACTTATATATACTAGAATTTAAGATTGTCATAAAAAATACTTTGATAAAGGAATGAAACCAATGTAATTTGAAGATTCTGAATAAAGATAAATATCAACAAATTTGATCCGACTTTAAACAGAAATATTTGGAACCGATCATTATCACCATCAGATTATGTTATGTAATCACCATTGCTGGCTACTTCAATGCAATCAATTGATGAGATTATTTATGATTATAATTTAACGTGGAGATTTAAAATAGAAAACCGGAGCAATTCCTAATGATAAACATTGATCAACAGCATTATTTAGATTCACAAGTATAGAAAGCTCTAATTTAATTAAGCAAATTTTCCTTTTTTGCAATCTCTATTTTCTGTGCCACTAAATTGTTCTTTGAAATTGATTTTTTTTTCTCTTAAAGAAAAAAAAGAAGGATATTCTATGGCTCCAATTAGATGCAATTGCTTATTTCAATTGAGTTTAATTAACATTGGACACGTCAAATGTAAAACAGCGAAATTGAAACAGGTAACTAGGATAGATGAATGGCAATGGGTATTTCCAGGACATATGATACTGTAGCTGTCAACTCAAGGTGTACACAGACCATTTGAAGTCTGAGGCCGATCCAAATATATTTTAGCGTAATATTGTTCATTACCATGCTTACTCCGTCACTCAGATCAGGGCTGTTTTTTTTTTCTTGATTAAGTTTAAAGAGGAGACAAGAAGGTGTATTTATTTGTTTTTATATAAAACAAAAAACATATATAAATTGACAAGACATGATCATATTTACATAGATATCTCTATATCACTTTTTCCATTCGAATAATATAAACAAAAACGAAGATGGCACCTCCACTTGCTAAAGCACTACTTTTAGGTTTGACGACTTCTTTGTACTGCCTTTCTGTTATGGCAGATCCAATTGGAAATAACCATACTGTCAATACATACGGAGCAGCATCTGCTTTCTTGGAAAAGAGAGGTCACTATCACAAAAAAAATACTGATACTCTCGCCTGTAAATGTACCTACGTTCATACCAAGAAGAAGGCTTTTCATACTACCATTACAAAGGGTGAAACCAAGACTGTTACTGTCACTGTCACTCCAACCACAACCAATGTACCTGAAACAGTTACTGTAACTGTGACACCTTCACCTTCAACCTCTACTAAAACTGAACATTATCACAAGAAGAAGGTTACCATTACCTATGTCAAGCCAGCTGAAACTGTCACAATTACAAAGAAGCACGGGAAAAAGTCAACTAGCGTGAAGCCCAAGGAAACCATTACTGTCACTGAGGTACGTCCCGTTGTTACTAGCACTGTCATCGAACCAGCCAAAACCATTACAATCACCGAGCACCACAAGACAAGAACCACGGTTGAGCCAGAAAAGACAAAGACAACTGTTGTCCCTATTGAGACTGGAAACACCACTTTGTCAACTTTAGTCTCAAGTGCCACTACTACTGCTAGCTCATCTTTGTCAACCTCATCATCTGTCTCCACTTTTACTGCTACTACTACAATCTCCTCTATTGAAAGTTCTGCTACAACATCAATCAAAACCCCTATAATTATCTCTACCGAGAGCTCTACTTCCACATCAACTGAAACTACTATTTTGACTACTTCTTCAACCAAGACCGAGGAGCATACCGCTACCATCACATCTACCACCGATAAGGAAGAATCTACCACTACCACTACTACTGAAAGCACAAAGCATTCTTCCACTTCTACTGATAAGGATGGGCCTACCACTACTGAGGATGAAAAATCCTCCTTATCTTCCTCAACAAAGAAAGAGGAATCTACTACTGAAAGCGACAAACCTACCTCCTCCGTCAAGAGGGAAGAGTTGCCTACCACTACTGAAGATAAAGAACATACTACTACCTCCAAGAAGGAGGAGGATTCTACTACCACCAAGAAAGGTAACGAAGAAACTACTGCAGCTGAAAGTGAAATATCTACAACTACCACCGAAAGTGAAGAGTCTATTACTACCGATAGTGAAGAACCTACTTCTACTACTAAAATTGAAAAGTCCACAACCACCTCTGAAGAGAATAAACATACCGACTCTTAAGTACATAAACTTTTTGTAAATTAAACCACCATTTTTTTTTCTTTATTATATCTCTAGATTTTCTATCTTTAAAAATAAATATATATATAAATATACATGAATCAAATAAACAAACTCCAGAAGATCTTTTTATTATCATTTTTACTGAATCAATCTATTCTAAATTGCTACATATAATTTACTTTAATTTAACAACACCTTGTTCTCCCAAAGCATTAATATCACTATCTGTCATCTTTAACAAATCCTTTAAAATTTCGTTTGTATGTTGGCCTAAATCTGGACCAGCCCATTCTGTAGATCCTGGTGTAGTATCTAATACCGGTGACATGCCTGGAACCTTTTTTTTTTTTTTTTTTTCTTTTTTTTTTTTTTTTTTTTTTTTTTTTTTTTACCAATGTAAGCTTACTTTCTTTCCTCTTTTTGTCATGAACAATATGTATACTCACTTTTAAGTTCCATCCTCTACCATCTTCTTCAGAACCAACAGTAATATTCTCAATCATGCCTCTTGCATTGATATGTTCATCTTCAATAATATCCTTTGCATCGTAAATTTTTCCAGATGGTACAGATACCTTTTCAAGTGTTTCGAGAACTTCATCGGTTGTATGTTCCAAAGTCCAGGCAGCTGAGATATTTCTTTTTTAGTTTCACTTACTTTAATAGTCAACCATTATTAAACTATATACTTACTGATGGCTCCATCAATTGTTTCTTGTTCTCTTACTCTATCCGAATTCACCTTATATTTTTCACCAGTCTATGACATATATAATTTAGACTAAGGGAAAAATGAAATACATACTAGTATTACTGCATTTACCAAATCCTCTCTACCAATAGCCTTCATTAAACGAACATAGATACTATCTCCGTTACCTCCAATAATAACATGCTTTCCATCTTTACAAGGATAAGTATTGGTGGGGACAATACCTGTCAATGTAGTACCAGAAGGTTGACGAATCTATTTGATAAGTAGATCAATCTCTCTCTCTCTCTCTCTATGAATATAGAAGCCATTTTTTTTTCTTACCTGATTAAATCTATCGTACTCTGGCACAACACTCTCCATCATATTCAATACACTCTCATAAATCGCTACATCCACAACCTGGCCTGTTTTACCCCCACTTCCTCCAGCTAATTTATTCTTTGCAATCAAGCCTAAAAGCACACCTAATGCAGCATGCAAACCAGCCAACGAGTCACCGAGACTCATATTTGGACGTACGGGGGGTTGTCCTGGGTGTCCGTTAACAAATCTAAACCCGCCCATACCTTCACATACTGAGGCATATCCTCCTCGTTTGGAATAAGGTCCAGTTTGACCGTAACCCGAAATTCGGGTATAAATTAATTTGGGATTTGCAGGATACAAATCATCTATATTTAAAATACGCATCTTGTTTAACTTTTCCCTCCTAAAATACCTTTTTTTTTTTTTTTTTTTTTTTTTTACCTGGTCCCAATCCCCATTTTTCCATGGTGCCTGGTTTGAAGTTTTCGACAAGGACATCAGATTGTTCTGCCAATTGTTTAACGAGGCTAGATAGAAAACGATGAGAGTGCTGGCTTACTTATTAAAAGTGGTCCTTACCTTCTACCCTCTTCTGTTCTTAAATCAATACAAACAGACTTTTTGTTTCTTGCCATACTACGAAACCAAGGGCTTTGTCCATCACTATCTAAATTACGCCAGATACGAAGTGGATCACCAATTTTTGGAGGTTCGATTTTGATCTGATAAAAAAAAGTTTTTTTTTTTAATGCCTCGAGTCTCCCCGCTTTTTTTTAATTTAACTTACCACCTCTATTTTAAGAAATCAATAAAAAATAAAAAAAATTGATTTTTTTTAGTTGTATCTAGATATCCTGGAGTTTTCAAGATCTTACCAGCACCATAATATCTATTTATATATATATATTAGACATTTACTAAACATAAAAAAAAAAAGATAAATAATACCCGAGAATAGAACCGCAAAATGGACCAGCAATAAGCTTTTATAAACAAGTAAGTGTCAAATATTCTGACAAAAACAAAAAACTTACTTGACCAAGTTCAAGCACGCGAATACCTTCCAATGGTTTTGTTATCTTGTTTGAGTTTGTTCTTTTTTGAATAAAACAAGACAAATCTTTTGCTCGAAAACTACGTCTTAACATCACTATTATTTTTGATAGAAAGAAAAGGGAAAAAAGAGAAAGAGAAAAAAAAAAAAAAGAAATTCTTTTAAGTATTTAGTTCAAAAAAAGATGAGATTTTATTAAAAATAACCCAATCATATTTAGAAAGGCCATTTTGTCATAATGAATTTTATTTTATTTTAATAAAGGCATCACATGTATTTTTTAAAAAGACATTTGGTTTTTTTCATTTTGCATAAAACATCATCAGGGGTTTATCACGCAGGTCACAAAACCATTTCTCTGTTTTTTTAGCTTCGATTTTTTTTTTTTTTTTGTGTATAAAGTTCACTACTTTTTTCTCTCTTTTTCTTTCTTTCTATTCTTTCTCTCTTTATTATTATTCCACGCGTACCCGGTTTAAAATACATGTAAGTAAGTAAATATGATACAAAATAAGTATCTATTTTATATTTACTATTTGTTGTTGTTCTCTTTGTAGTAAATATAAAATAAAACAAACTCACCATGGCTTCATTAAGACTTAAAGATCGAAAAGTAGACACAGATCCCGTCTTATCATCAGACATTGCAAATTCAGTAAAGTATATTTATATAAAAGCCTGTCTTGTTTTTTTTTGTTTTTTGTTTTTTTTATTAAAACACTATGTTATAGCTACGCCTACAGTTACCCTCACGTTATAGACTTTCTTCAGAATGGACATTATTATATAGTCTTGATCAGCATGGTATTAGTATGTCAACACTTTATAGGCTGGTAAAGGGTAATAAAGGTCCTATTGTACTGGCTGTAAAAGATGCAGATGATAATGTAAGAGAAAATAGAACAGAGCATATAGTGTTTTTATTAACTGTCTTTTTTTCTGAACAAAAAAAAAAAAGATATTTGGAGCATTTTTAAACGAAACTCTTAAATCGGGGCCACGCTATTATGGTACAGGTGAATGGTAAAGTAGTTTGGGAGGGTGAAAGAGTCATTTGCATGATAAATAACCAAAAAATAAAAAACATATATGTAGTTTTCTGTGGAAGTGGAGTGCTACTGAATCTAAAACCAAGGCATTTCACTGGACTGGTAAAAATGAATACATGATACTTTCGGAACCCGATTTTCTTGCCATTGGAGGAGGGTAAAGTAAATGTGGTCGAAAAAGCGAGAAAGAAAGATGAACTAATGTCATGTATCTTTTTTTTTTTTTTTAAAAAAAAAAAAAAAAAAAAAAGTGATGGTGTATTCGGTTTATGGATCAACTCTGAATTAGAAAAGGGATATAGTCAACCTTGTCCTACTTTTGATAATGAAGGCTTAACACCAGCACCGGAATTTGAGTGCGTAGAATTGGAAGTCTGGGGCTTTAGAATATAATGCATTGTTTCAGTTTTTAGTTGCTATGGAAACCCTGTTGTATTTTTTATTATTGTTATTGCTATTATATCTTATGATTTAGTTTGATTTGGATAGAAGAAGAGTTAATTATTAAAAAAAAAAAAAATCCATTATGAATAATCTAGTGCAGATGAGTTTTATGTTTATATTTAGATTATCAATAAAATAACAAACATTACAAAATGATTTTTTTTTTTTTATTTTGCTCGGTTAACAGGGAGGGTATTCCTAACCTTTCAGCCTGGCTCTTGTATGAATATATTATTAATCATAATTAGTAATAACTTGATGAAACATGGTTAATACGAGATTTATACTACTTTATTATTGTTATAAATAGTGAAATCAGTCATCATAGGCCAAGGGATAAGAAGAAAAATGGAATTCATAGTAGAGTGGGAATATTATCATTATTATAAAATATTTATATAACATGATTTTATATGTTTTTTTAGTATCACAGTGCATCTAGTAATTGTTAACACCAATTATGATAAATGGGGTAAATTTATTTACTTATCACCATAATCTACTATTCTATTATTGATTCTATATGACAAGTTAGTTAAAGTTACATACAATATGCTTGTGTATCATTTCAGTAATCATAATGACAATAGCCAATCGCACTATTCTAATACCATCATCATTCAGATTACCTGTATACTCTCCACACACACACACAAACACCAAGAAAGGCAATTTTTTTGTTAGATAATAAGCATAACAAAACCTTAAAATCCAGCAACATCATTGGTTAAACCAATCAGGATTACTAAATAATAAATGTGAAATCTTGTGCAAATCCAACATTTGTCCCCTATTCTTCTTCGTGTTTTGTTATTCAACAGAAAAAAATGCGTTTAAAGTTTTAATATTTCGCGTTTCTTGTCATGTTAAATAATATATATCTCCGAACTACCATTTTATAGTGCGAAAACATCCTTTTTTGGTTTATTTTGAATGTCACAAGACAAATGCGTCTCTCTTTCATTTTTGGATCGTACACGTAAGAGCTATTGCTTCTTTCAGGGTCCTTTTCTCATATAAATAAAATGAATGCTAATAAAACGTTTGGGGTTTTTCTAAAAAAAAAAAAAAAAAAGAATGCGATAATAACAACATAAAGTAAGGGACAAAGAAATAAGAGAAAAGGGGTTGATACATATGATAAAATAAAAAAAGGAAGGATTACTAAAGCTTTTTTTTTCTGTAAAATGAAGGACGAAATATAAATTAAACCTTTGTCATCAAAATAATAATAATAATAAAAAAAAAAGCATTATAAAAAGACTTTCTCTTTCTCTCTTACCTTTTTTTTTTATCTTTCTCTTTTATTCACCTCACTTTTTTTTTTTATTTTACTTTTATCATGAGCGCTGTTCAATCACTTCGAGAAGAAATTAATAAACAACTCCATGGGGCTGTTACAATTGTTGGTAAGTTTCCAAACAAGCTGTCAAAAAATATATCATAATAAATGATATTACCAATTAAAAATAAAATAAAAATTAATAAAAAAAAAAACCCCCCTCCTCTTTTAGTACTTGGAGCTTCTGGTGATCTTGCCAAGAAAAAAACCTATCCTGCATTATTTGGCCTCTACTGCAACGGTTTCTTTCCAGACAACGTGCACATTGTAGGCTATGCACGCACAAAAATGGATCACGAGGATTACTTGAAACGCATTACACAGTACATCAAAGCACCCCAAGAGCAGCTGGAAGAGTTTAAGAAGAAGACAAGCTACATCTCTGGTCAGTATGATGACGATGTCTCCTTTGAAAACTTGGAGAAGTATCTGTGTGGTAACGAGATGGAGAGAGGTACAAAGATAAGTAACCGTGTATACTATATGGCTTTACCTCCTTCTGTGTTTGTGCCTGTCGCAAAGGGTTTGAAGAAACATTGCTACAGTAACTGGGGATTCACTCGTTTGGTGGTTGAGAAGCCATTCGGCCATGATCTTGAGAGTGCGCAGCAATTGGGACGTGAGTTGGGTGCATTGTTTAAAGAAAGCGAGGTAAAGCAACAGTTTTGAGGCGCAAAAGTATATACATTTTTTGTTTACAATTTTATTTATTTGTTTATTTATGCTAGGTGTATCGTATTGATCATTATCTTGGAAAAGAGATGGTTAAAAATGTCATGAACCTCAGATTTGCAAACATTCTATTTGGGCATGCTTGGGATCGTACGTTTATCGATAACGTACAAATTACATTCAAGGAACCTTTTGGTACGGAAGGAAGAGGTGGTTATTTTGATGAGTTTGGTATTATTCGTGATGTAATTCAAAATCGTAAGTAGCAACTTTTTTTTTTATGAGGGTGGGAAACCATCTACAAATATGGTTTAGCTTCTCTTCTCCCCCTTTTATTCATATTTTTCCCGTTTTTTTTTTTTTTGTCCCCCCAAAAGATAAGCTAAAAAGTACTTATCTGCTTTCTTTGTATAACCTACCTAGATCTCTTACAAGTCCTCACATTAATTGCTATGGAGAGACCCATCTCTACTGACGCGGAAGCCATCCGAGATGAAAAAGTCAAGGTACTCAAATGCATTCCGCCCATCCAAGTCTACGACACATTGCTTGGCCAATACACAGCCTCCAATGGGAATCCTGGTTATCTCGAGGACGATACACTCAAGGACAAGAACAGTCTCACCCCCACATTCGCCGCAGCTGTATGCTGGATCAACAACGAACGCTGGGAAGGCGTCCCCTTTATTTTAAAAGCAGGAAAAGCATTAAATGAAGCCAAGGTCGAGGTGCGACTGCAATTCCGCCATGTCGCTGGTAATTTATACAGTGGATCTGCACGAAACGAGCTGGTAATACGTATCCAGCCCAAGGAAGCTGTCTATATGAAATTTAACAACAAACAGCCTGGCCTGTCCTACCAAACTATCCAGACTGACTTGGATCTGTCCTACCATGAGCGTTACTCTGAGCTTTCCATTCCTGATGCTTACGAATCACTTATTTTGGATGTCTTGAGAGAGGACCATTCCAACTTTGTACGAAATGACGAGCTGGAGGCTGCTTGGAAGATATTTACGCCGCTTTTGCACAAGATTGATAGTCATGAAGTGAGTGTCATGCCTTATGAATACGGCTCACGTGGACCTGCTCAACTGAGTGAATTTGTAAAGCGTTATGGCTATCATCGTGATGATAATCTTGAATATACTTGGCCACAACAAAATGTCGGCCTTGCTGCTGTGAATAAGCTTTAATACCCCCCTCTCTTGGAAGTAATTCTTTCCACTTGTAATGTATAATGTTGATCCTTTCTTTTTCTCCTCTCTCTCTTATATATATATAATAAAAAACAAACTTGATGAAATAATCTAAAACAAACATTTTATATATATTAATGATAAGTGCAATCTCATGCAAACACCCATCTTCATAGTAAAGATAAAAAAAAAAAAAAATTAAGAATAGTAATAATGGTAGTAAATAATAATATATAAAATAATATAAATGCATACTTGGGGATTTCTTCTTGTTTTGTTATACATGTAACACAAAGGGAGAGAGAGAAAAGATAAAGGTGGAGGAACAAAAGGGTATCATACAAAAGAAAAGAAAGATGTATCTCTTCCTCTCTCTCTTTTCTTTTTTTTTTTTTTTTTTTTTTTTAGAAAGGGTGTTCTTTTTTTCTGTTTTTATAAATATTTTCTCTTCTAAACAAAGGCATAAATCCTCTTTCTCTCTCTCTTCTTTTTCCATCTAATTTTGCCATTTTCTTGCTGTCGGTTGTTGTTCCTTTATTCTTTTTTTAGTATTCGATCTAACTGAAGGAGTTGGTGATGGGCACCTGTCGTCGGATACTAAAACGGCCGGACTTGAACTTCTAGAAACGGACCTTTGTAGTCTACGATGATTTGGAATAGGCGTTGTCACTTGAAGTGAACGTCTTTTATTCGTTGGTGACGTTGTTGTTGCACTATAAAGTGAATGCTGTGATGTAACAGAGCCTCTCCTAGATATAATCTTATTCCCTTCAACAGATTGTCGTCTACTCAGATCAACGGAACGCGGTCTTTGATTTTTTCTTGTGATACCTAAATGCCATAATTCTTTTTTAGTTTAACCCCTTTGACTTTTAATGATGACACACCTTGTTGATGATGAGTTGATGCGACTCTAATTTGATGCTGTTGTTGTTCTGATACGGCAGATTGAGCCTGCTCAATAAGTTGAAGTAGCATATTCCGTATTCTTTCATATGCAGCATCTTCATCATCCACTATTTCATTATTGTCAGCTGATTCAACGGAGGATGTACTCTAAATGGGGGTTTAATCTCATAAATAGAAAAAAAAAAATGTCTTTCTTTAAACACTTTACCATAACACCTTTAATATTTAATGTTTTATCTAATCCTGGTGTAAGTGGTCCCTCTATTCTAATTTGTGTTATCAATAACAGCAATATAAATAAATAAACAAATACATCTCGTATATAAAAACTTACGCTGCTAGTTTTGTTTGCAAGTCCTGTATCGTATTTGATTGTTGTTTAACGACAGATTCAAGCGTTTGATTTAGTGTAAGCAACGAACTTTTTTCAATTTCAAGATCCTCGATCTGGAAGTATGTGTGTGTGTTTAGTTCAGATGATGATATATTATTTTATTCGAGATTTGCTATTACCTTTCTATTTACTCTTGCCTCGTCCAGTTTTTGTTTACCTCTAAGCATACCAACACTACCAAAGCCAGGTTTAAAAGCAGAAGCAAAATTAAAAAAGCCAGTATGTTTTATGGTTGGTTGTATCGGTGGTGAAGCAGGTGGTGTCTCATCATCCAAGTCTGTGAAACCATTTTTGGCTGGTTTACGATGGCTGATGTTAAGACGGCTAATAACAAGGGGTGTCGTTTGCTTTTCAAACGTCGTGGTTTGTGGTTCTTGTGGTTGTTGTGGGTATTTTAAAGTAGTGTCGTTTTTACAAAAGAAAGAAAGTCCCGGATGACTATTTGCTTCCAATGAAGAGTGTCGAATCATAGCATTGGACGTGTTGAAAAGATTAGCTTGTACCAAGTTATTACTACTGCTTGTAGATTGCTGTTTATGTATTGGAAATGCCGTTGGATCTGTTGGTGTCAATTCAGTTAATGGCATGTGACACCTAGTTGTCGTCTCTTCTTCTTCCTATTATTACTATGGTAATATTGTTGTGTTTTTTTTAAAATAAAAGTAATAATAGCAATAATGGTGCTTTATTATTATTTAAAAGCAATAAGTGGTATATTAACTAAGTAAAGCAAATAGAAGAGAGAAAGAAGGGATAAATAAACAATAACGATAATAAGAAAAAGGTATGTATATGTATGTAAGAAGCTGAACAATATTATTATTATATACAAAGCAGGTACGAAAACAACGATCACACACACACGCACAAACACAACAGAATTCAACACAATACGACAAACACACGCACAAATAAGAAGAAAAAAATAAGAGAAAAAGAAAAAGAAAAAAAAAGAGAGAGTGAGAGACGCAAAAAAAAAAAAAAAAAAAGTAAATAATAAAATTACGAAAATAACCTTACTTATAATAACAATATGATCGAAGATGAGACACTCATTCTAATTCCTCTGTGTTAAAAGTAATAAAATATGCTCTCTTCTCCTCTTTCAAGTTATTAAGAGCAAAACATCTCTTTTCTACACTACTTTCCTTGTCTTCCTATCATTTTGTCTGTGCGGTGTCGATGATACAGCACAAACATAAAAAGCAAGAAAAAAGGGGGAACTTTAATATTTTAAATAATTCCAAAAGTGAGATATAATATTATTCATCACCATTTGCTGTTGCTTTTAATGAGAGAGCGAGAGAGACAAGACTTTTCGAGAATGCGAATAATAATAGTATTATTAATAATGCATATTTTCGTTTCTCGATTTTTAAATAGTGGCATTTACTTTATAAATGATTGCTACAGTGTTTTTTTTTTTTATTATGAAAAATATTAGCCAATCAGAATCAAGGATCAAGCAATGATTGTTTTATTAATATCATCCACCAATCATAGTACTTGAATGAAAGGTCCCGAGTCAAACGATTTAATCAGATTTTTTTTGTTTTTTTAGCTGACCCCAGTACGGTTATTTTTGTTTCTTCTCTCTTCCCCTCACTCTCATTCTTTTTTATTTATTTATTATTATAAAAAGATTACATTAATGTTGCGTTCCACTTTAACTTCCACTTTAAACAGATCTACTCGTCTTATTCAAAAGCCACTTTCTCTTTCTGGCGCTCGTTTTTATCATGAAAAGGTGAATATAAACAAAACAAAGTGACAACATTCATACTTAATAACAATATATATATAAATAATAGGTTATTGATCATTATGAACGCCCTCGTAATGTAGGTTCATTCCCAAAGACCGATCCTGATGTGGGCACTGGCCTTGTAGGTGCCCCCGCTTGTGGTGATGTAATGAAGTTACAAATCAAGGTTGACGATGCTACAGGTAAAATTGTTGATGTCAAGTTCAAGACCTTTGGTTGCGGTTCTGCTATCGCATCCAGCAGTTTTATGACTGAACGCGTGAGAGGCATGACTCTTGAACAGGCTGGTCAAATCAAAAACACTGAAATTGCCAAAGAATTGTGTTTACCTCCTGTTAAATTACATTGTTCCAGTAAGTTTGAGATCATGTATGCATTTTATACACCTATTTATTTATATCTTGTTTTTTTCTCTTTAGTGCTTGCTGAGGATGCCATCAAGTCAGCTATTAATGATTATAAGAAGAAACGTAGTAGCCAAAAGGCATAAAGATATAATAACTCGAGAAAAGGAAAAGAAAAAAAGTGATGTATATAAAAGGATATCTTTAAAAAAACACACACACAAAAAAAAGGAACAGAAATGTGATCATTAAGGCAGAAAAGAAATGTGTTGCCATGGTAACACTTTTTTATATTTATTATTATTGCTATTTAAATAATGGAGCAAAGCTTTATTATATCCTTTTTTTTGTAAATAAACATTGGTTACTTTTGAACGCAAAAAAAATAAACATTTTGGCAGGTTGTAGTTTTTTTTTTAGTTGAAAAAAAAAAGATAGCTAAGCGGAGTTTTAACTAGTTTTGAAAATAGTACTTCACACTTCACATGGCCGGAATCATTAAAGTGGGTTTTACAAAAGATAAGGAATAAGTGCATTCATGATTGGTCGAATGACCATTGACAAGCGAATTCTGTATTTCAAAATATTTATATATCAGCCCAGTCTTTTACCATTTTTAGCTTATTTTCTTGATCTTCTCTTCCCCTCTTTCTTTCTCCACATTTTTTCTTTCTTTCTCTCTCTCTCTCTGATTCTTATTCTTATTACTATTATTTATATAATATTATAGTATAACACTGTTTTAATATATTACATTAAACCATACCAATAGACTATAGAATAATATAATAGTATAATAATACATAAATACACAACAATAATAACAATGCCTACCACAGTCTCTTCTAGAAGCCCTGAAGCACTTCTTTGTAAGAAAATCACTTGTATAAATTTACAAATATTCAGTATATTAACATTATATTTAGCCTTTACTACAACTACAGCAACATCATTATTACCCTGTTCTTCCAACAAATTAAATAACAAAAGGAAACAACAACAACAACAACAATACAAATCAGTAACAAAAAAACATTTGCCTCCACTCATAAATTAATACAAAAGAACAACACAAAAATCATTGTGGAACATTTGCCTCCACTCGATGAATTCATTGCAACCGTATTCAAACGATCGAAATTAAGTCCCTGTGTTTGTCTTGTCTCGTTGATCTATCTCTCTCGCCTCAAAACCAGTCTGCCTAGCCATGCTCGCGGCGACATTGACACACCCTATCGTCTCTTCTTGGCAGCGATCCTTACGGCTTCCAAATTTTTATCAGAAACAGGCACATGCCTTACCAGTCAAGCCGTCGTCGTCATGACCGATCATGTCTATACACACCAGGATGTGAACCTGATGGAACGCAGTTTTCTCGGACTTATCAAGTACAATCTTTTTGTCAATGTCGAAGCCATTAGGGATTATTTGGATATTCATGGAAAGACGTTGGAGATGGATCTTGTAGAACAGGAAGTTCTGGACCAACTCTAAGAAAACTTCTCACGCAACTCTCACACGCACAATGTGATTTTTTTGTTCTCTCCCCTCTCTGGATACACTTTTTGGGGGGAGAGCAGGAAACCTTTTTTTTTTCCTTCACTCCATCCTGTATTTACTACTACTTCTACGACTTTTTTCTTTTTTATTGTATATATACATTCACTGCCTCCTATCCTCCTGCTCATTTTCCTATTCTCTCCAAGTTCCTCTAAAAGAAAGAAAAAGTCTCCTACTTTTTTTCTTTTTTTTTTGTATTTAGATATCATTATTTATTTTATTTTTTCGTGTATATTATATATATATATATAATATACATAACTATCTATCTGTAGATTATACATACTTTTTATTTTATACATATACTCACATCACCACATACATATATACATACACACGCACACACTACTACTACTACTACTCAGTACATTTTACTGGGGTCTATATACTATTAATAAACTATAGCTCTTTTTTTTTTTTTTTTTTTTTTTTATATCTAATACACTCCGCATCTTATAAAGAAAAATCTTATTACTCATTCATATCATCTGATGGTGGAAAAAAAAAAGGCCCAAAGGACATAAGGCAATACCTACCTCTTATTTCTTTTTACATTTATTCATTCATTCAAGAATAACAATATTATATACCCCAAGAAGCCAAATCGGATTTATGTTTTATAGATGCTTCCGATAAAGCCCGTATATATATTAACCGTTTAGAAAAAGGGTCTCGATTGGCTTGTGTTACACGCAATAGCGATTGACCATTGTTCCGCAAAAAACACTGGTTGATACTTGATCCCCCCCCCCCGAAATTGATAAGCAGAGGAGGTAACATGGTTCGTTATTATATACTTTTCATAAATGTCTATATTTCTTTTCTTTTTTTTTTGTAATAACAAACAAAAGAGAGGGTATGTATGTATAGTTGAGTACCAATTCAGGGGTTTAATAATAATGAATAATAATTGGTATTGTTCTGGATGAATAAATTGTATATATATATATATATATAAACATTCTTTATTAAACATCTTTATTAAAAAAAAAAAGAGCATAATAAAATGTATATAGAAAACAAAGGTATTTTTTTCATTGGTGTTTCTTTAAAAGAAAAAATTCCTTTAAATGGATAAACCGAGTTCAATTGTCATATGCAATCATCTTTTTACTCCTTTTAATTAAATGTGTGTTCATAAGGGTTGGGCTTTTTTTTCATCTATTTTGTGAAATACTATATATATTTATTTATTATTATCTTGTAGACTTTATGTCAATACGTTGTATATATCTTTGTTATTGTTCTAGACTCTCTTTTCTTTCGTTTGTTGTGGTTTTAAATGATCAGTCTATAATGAAATGGGGGGAGTGAGTGAGTGGATTATCTAAAAAGCCATATGTGTAGATGCTTTAGAAAGACCAACAGACATTTTCCTTTTCGACTACAAAATGTGACATTAAATCATTAAATATATATACATACATTTACATATGCTGTGTTTCATTCTTTATCTACCATTCAAAGCAGAAAATCTGTCTGTCTCTCTCTCTCTTTCTTCATAATAATGTCCCATCACTGCCACTTTTAATGAAGAAAGAAAAAGCACTAGAAAATAGTTAGTACAAACCGATTGGTTAAGGTGTAAAAAGATAGGCTATTTTGACTTTACAAAAGGGTCAGTTATGATGATATAACAAAAAGGGTCGTGTGAAGCCAAGAAATCAGGCACTGAAAGCGTCCCTTTTTCCTCCCCAAACAAGGAATGTGGCGTTTTTATTATTATTATCGTTCCTGTCCAAAATTAGGGAATACTTCCGCCATGATTTTTCTTTTTTGACAGTTTTAAACTTAATCAAGTAAAATAAATGAGTATTCTGGATTGAACTAGAATATATAAAATAGAGGAGTTCCTTTCTTTATATGATTTTTACTACCAATGATAAACTAGCAGTAGGCTTTTATTTTATCTTGTCACAAGACAAACGCAGACATTTTTTATATATGATTTAGAGTCATCCGGTGTGTCAAGTTATACACTTGTACATTTACGAGTTACGTGTATTTGCTCCTTTTATGGTTATTACAATTTTCTATCAATATTATACAGTTCATGTGAAAAGCTCACTGTCTCTTTGTCACGTTTTTATTGTAGTTATATATTCGCTGCAATTCAAATGAGATACTTTATCACATTTTAGGTTGATAGGTCAAAGATAGACGTATCATATGTTTAATTAAAAGATAAGATCTTTGTGAATGGTGTTATATAATCATTTATTGAAGTTCTTTTTTTTTTTTTTTTTTTTTTTTAATAAAAGATAAAGTATATTCATTCAGTGCCTTTTTCAATTGAGTCAAACCTGCATGAATTTGTAGGAAAATTCAATGTTTAAAAGTAATTTTAAACCTTGGATTGAATAATCTTAGTAATCATGCCTTGTGTGAACTTTTTATCTTATCCATTTTTCTATTTTCTATTTTCTATTTTTTTTTTTTTTCTTGCTACGAATAAGAGTCGCAGTACTTACTTTTTGAAAAAAAAAAGATGCATTTGTTGTCAAGTGATTTATTTTGGGATTGTTCATGCATAAGTACAAAAAAAAATCTTTTTATTTTTGCATGAATAAAGAAGTAGCATTTGCAGAACTAAAAAAGAAAAAGATGAAAAAAAAATGGGACGACAGATATAATTAAGAAGTATATCTGTTAATTTTGAATATTATCACTATTGAATAGATACTCTTTTTCTTATCCAGTCGAAAAAACTTCCTTAAAGGTTTATTTCATCTTTTTTTTTTTTTTTTTTTTTTTAATTCATATTGATATACTGTACGAAGCACTTGTAACAAATATGAGAATGTTGAATTACTTTGTCGCGTTTTATTTATTAAAAGTATATTAGAACGTATATTTTTGCGTTTATTTTTTGAGTTTTTTTTTTTTTTTATAATATATTCTAATAGGTTAAATGTACTGACTGGATAAGTGAATTCAGTATTTTAAAATATATCTCATCGGCTAATTGAAAAAGGCATCGACTGGATAAGAGACCAGCTTCTATTATGTGTCATAAAACTTGAAAAAGAAAAAATCAGTTCCGAAAGAAAAAAATTCAAAAAAGCTGACGTCACTTTAACAATTTTTTATTTTATTTTATTTGACAACCACAAGACCCGAAGGTGGACGCAAAAATCACTAGGAACAAAAAAAAAAAAAAAAAAAAGAAAAGTTTTTTTATTATTATTATTAATACTTTTACCCTGTAACAAATAGAATTATAGAACGATAAAAAAGTCCCCCTACCTTATGTCCTTTCAGTCTATTTTACCAAAGGAAGGCTGGAAGTCTCAAAAAGTAGTGTATTTTGCTAAAGGGCTGTGTCATAACTGTCTCTCCAGAAAGATCTTCACCCCAGCACTACCCCATGCTCGGATCACAACCAACGTCATGACCTCTCTTCCTCAGCAAACGAAAGGGGTCGTCACACGAGCTTATTCAACTTTGACCGAAAATATCGCTTCCACAACAACCCCTCCCTTTTATGAACGGCTGCAAGAGTTTCATAATGAATTATACCATCCACAAACACCACCTTCATCAACAGTTGATAACTCGACGTCAGCTTCAGCAACAGCAACACCTTCATCACAGGAATATCAAAGCGAAACTGTTCGAATAACTGTTGCGAGAAGACTAGCTCGAAAGAAGTTACACGATCTCTACCGTCAATTGACACCCTTGGAATTAAAGCAACTTACACGAAAGGATGTCGACACCATGGTAACACGCTTTTGTACCAATCCTGATGATCCTACCTCAGCACGAGCCGCGTTTGAGGGTATCGAGATATTACAAGATGTTAAGGCTCGGAAAATACCAAATGTCGAATTTCTCGTCGAGGACTGTGAACGTATGGTCCAGTTTGCGAGTGAACTCAAACTGACCGACAAAGCCGAGCGATGGGCGTTGTATATCGAGAGCCATTTCAACAAGAAACCCAGTAAGGAGAGTCTGGAACGATTATTTGCAATGCTCTCTGCACAGGGGAAGCAGAAACGACTCGACTATTGGTCAAAGAAATACACACCAACAAGGTCCATGCTGAAATCAAGTGTGCTTTGTTTGTTGAAATTGGGACAGATGGATCAGGCTACCGAGTTATTAAAGTCGACGTGCGAATCAGAGTTGATTGACGCTGAATTGAATGAGATGGTATCGCGATACGCAGAGAGCCACGAATTAATGGAGCATGTGTTGGATGCGTTTGGTATCGAGGCTATAAAGGGGTGGAGGATGAACGAGGCAAGGTTGATCTATAATCAAAAGCACAATTATGGATTGGGAACAAGGACAATATTGAAGAACCTGATTAATAAATGTTTTTATACGGGACAAATCAACACAATGGAGCAGACGCTGAATGATGCGATTCGTCTCAACGATATATCCAGCGCCCAGTATTGTGCAAACACGATATTAAGGTGGTACATGAAGAAGAAGAATGTAAAGCATGCGGTGGCGATATGGGAGTTATTGGAGAGGAATAATGTGCCGATTCAAAAGGGCATATTTAGTGAATTGATATTTTATTCGGCCAAGGCAAAGTATCACGTCGACACCATGCGTCTATACCGACGATACAAAGAATTATACCCTGTTACCCCGCCCGAGATGCGTGTGCGTGTCATGAGATGTCTGCTGCGTTCAAGGCAGTTTGAACAGGCACGGTCCATGTGTGACGATATAACGGCCCAACTAAAGTATATGAAGACACCTCTGGCCAAATTGGCCAGTCGTAGTTTATACAGTTTATGTGCTCAGACAGGCGATACAGAATTGTTTGAGACCGTATTTCGTGTGAGCGAGGAACTTGGATACAATACCACACACGAGGCACTTACGTCTCTGATTGCGTGCTATCTGACAGCCAACAATGTACCTGGTGCAAAGGCCGCCTTCCAAAGTGTAGCCAGTCACACCAATGGACCCGATGTTGTTGATTTTAACCTGCTGATGAGAACGGTGGTGGCGGAAGAGAAAAATGTCAATTATGACAAGGTACTGGATATTTTATCACACATGAAGATGGTGGGTGTCTCAACCGATATATCGACGCTCCGTACCATGCTCAGCTTTTATCCACCCAAAAGCCCCATGCGTGATGAACTGTATTCAAAGTTACTCAAATTCCCAAAGGCCACCCAAGCCGATCATATTTACCTCAACAACATTGCGCTTTCCAACCTACTCAAATTGAAACCTGTAGACCAGGTAGCCCATATCCTAACTGTAGCTGATGACCGTGGTTGCCTCTTCCCCAGCGAAAAGGGGAAACACATTGTCCGAGACGACCTCAGTTACCAGATCCTAATTGACGCAACTTGCAAACAACCCAAATATACATACATTACACTAAATTTGTACAAAGACATGCGCGCACGCGGATTCAAGCCTAGTGTCCGAACTTTTGAATATATCATCAACTCATTGGCAATGAGTGGCAGAATTAAAAAGGCAAGAGGGATCATTTATGATATGGAGAGAGATACGGGTGTCAAGTCTAATATTGGAACATGGACAAAGCTTGTAGACGGTCTATTGTCCATCAACAAACCCGAAGCTGCAAAAGAAATCATTACACACGAGATGGCAATACGAAATTTCAAATTAGATAGTCTGGTAGTGGAAAGGTTAAATAAAATAGAATCTCTACTTGCTAAAAAATAAAACTACTATTTACATTTTTTTTTTTTAATAATAACAAGATGATGAATAAATGCTCTATGTATGTTTATTTTGTATATTTTTTCTAGTTGTTTTTATATCTATATATATATATATATATATATATATATATAACTCTATCACTATTATTACAGTTTTTTTCTAATTTTTTTTTTATCATAATAAAATGCTACATGATGAAAAATGGTGTACACTATTTTCTTCCCCTTCCTCATTATCTGAATGATTTGCCACCCGAATAAAGTCATGCACCATTTCATCTGTTATCCACAATGCACTTGTTGTTGTCGCCAATCTCTTTGATATATTTCCATTATTATTTTTCTGTTTCACTCGTAACTCTAGCCTTGTATCTTTGCTCATGGTGTGTTGATTAAAATGAATAATGATGCCTGCTATCTGTGCTCGTGTCTTTTCAAACAGTCGCGGTAAATCATATTTATTGACACGCTTTAACGTATTTTGAAATTCAAGCAGAGTCAATTTCTCAATTTTTGCCAATACCAGATCTTTATGCTGCATTAAACACTCTTGGGATACAATGTGCTGATTGGATGGACAATGTTTTGATATAATTTTATCCAATTGATATTGCAAATCAGTAGTGTTGTAACGACTAGTAAGGATGGATGGTAATTTATCCTCAACAAAGGCTTACAGTGGAAATGAGCATCAACAGGTAGATAACACAAAACAAAACAAAAAAAAAAGAAACACTTACAACCAACCGCACCCCTTAACTGTCTTTTTAATATCTGTACATCAACTGGGGTGTGGACTTTATTTTCTGACAAGTGTCTTAATTTGACTTGAAGCGCTTCTCTAAATTGTTGAGATATTTTCCTAGACAATTGATTGAAGGCTTTATCATAGTGATCGAATAAAAGATGATTGGAGAGTAGCTGTGTAAATCTACTTTTATCCACTTGCTGCTCTTCATCATTATTACTTGCAAATATGAAACCAATAAAGAATACCCAAATTATGAAATAGGCTTTCATCTTTTTTTTTAAAAAAAAAAAATAGAGCGAGAAAGAGAGAGAGAAAAAAAAAGGGGAAAAAAAGGTGATCGAAAAACCTAATTTATCTTGAATTTGCAACACTGATGAAAAAGGCTATCATTCCCGCTTCTTGTTTCCTCTTTGGAATCAAAGTACCACCCTGTTTTTAACTTTTTTTTCTGTGTTTTGATATTTACCTTTTTATATTTTTATTTTTTTTTCTCTCTCCTGCCAAAATTCTGGAATCAATCATTTTCTCCAATCCAAGTGCCAATTGTGTGTGTTTTTTTTTTCCATTGGTTCCGTTGTCTTTTTGGTTTTTTTTTTGCAGGCCATTTCTGGCCCATTTTTTTTTGTTTTCTTTGTTTTTCTTTAATTATAAAATAAATAATGAAAATGGGAATTTTTTTTTTGGGTGTCTTTTTTGTGAGTTTTTTTTTTTGTGGTTTTTGTGGGAGGGTTTTTTACTTTTCGATTTCTAAAGGTAAGGTTAAAAAAGAGAAAGAGTGAAAAAGAAAGGGAGATAAAATATAAAGATAAAATATAAAACGGATAAATTATACATAATTAATAAAATGTGCTATTTTTTCATAGAAAAAAGAAAGAAAAAGAAAGAGGGGGAAAATAAAATAATAATTTAGACAAAAAAAAAAAAAAAAGGGTTTTAAAAAAAAAAAAAAAAAAAAAAAAAAAAAAAAAAGCGGAAGAGAAAGAGTTAAGGGGAAAGCGGATAAGAATGGATTTTAAGTCCAAGTAGTAGAATTTGCCCAGGGGAAAGATCTCGAATTGAACTGCTGAAGAGAAAAGTCTTGGCAAGATGCTAGACTGTAGGCCAGAGGGTCCCATGAAGACTGGGACAGGTTTGTGGTTGTATGATATTCGTTAACGTAAACGTAATAACCAACAGGTGGGGGAAGCACATAGGATGATTGGTCCATCATCTTTGGAATATTATGATAGTGTTGATAACGTGCATCCCAATCACAAAACTGTTGCTCCAGTTTTTTATGGTCATTGTCATACAGTCCAAGCGTCTTTAAGGTCATCAACACAAGTCGTTGCTGTTGCTGCGGACTATCGTAATACGACATATGTGTTCTATCACGGCATTCCTCCAAAAGATGCTTCCAGGTGCTGTATTCATGCTCCCGAACATGCAAATTATATTCAAGGGCCTCTAGAAACTCAGCTTCCATAATATTCAAGTCATGCACCTTCATACCGCTCACTTCGGACCAGGTCTTGTTGGTAAATGTAGCGTCATCCAAGAACTTGTTGGCCAACATCAACGCAACAATGAATAAACGATATTCTGATCCTTCTGCTCCTTCAATCGAGGGATTGGACTGCAAAAGGATAGTAATATACTTTAATGAGAGATAGACAGTTGATTCCTGTAACTGAGTTGCCGTAAGAACCTATTTATTTAAATACAGGTTATTATTTGTTTATTTATGATATAAACATATTCATATATTACCTGAAAACAGAACTTCTTGAAAGCAGGACTTGCGGTGTAAGAAGATAGAGAATGTTCCAAAGGTGAATAGGCAGCCTTTGTCACTGGTTTCCTTGCCTGCCACATGAGGTAAGCCAAATCAGTACTGCCTCTGACTGACTGATAGTCAGGTAATTTGGCTGTCTTTCTAGCATGCCATATCACATAGACCATGGTAGCTACAAACTCTGAGAGCTGTGAGGTGCTGTGAGCTGCTGATGTGAACAGTGGTGGAAGTGCCATTGGAATATAAATACAACCACTTGACAAGAAGAAACTGGTTGATTTCTAATCTCTTTAAGATTGTTATTGAGTCCTCTCTTTTTCGATTCTCTGATTTATTAACTTGGATTAACAAAAGTAAAAAAAAAAAAATAAAAAAAAAAAAAGGTAAAGAAACAAAAGAAGAAAATATTTTTTATTTTGTAGAGTGCACAAGTTTAATTTTTGAATTCACGTGCCACAATCACACACAGTAAAAGGCACTCTTTGTTTGTCAGATGGTCTTTGTTAGTATTGAGTTTAATAGTGGCTTTTTATTTAGTGACAAAGAATAAGTTGTCACAATGAATGCTTTATGATTATTACTAAGGAGAAGGGTGATCCACTTTAGTTAAAGCATCAAATAGTGAATGGATTACTATTGATAATACAGGTTGTCTATTTATAACTACGATAATAATCAACCATATGAGATAATAAACTATACAGCAGTAGTAATAACAAGCTATTTTTGGAATGATGTAAATGTAGGCACACACATGATATGCCGGGTATGAATAGAAATCATCATTTTTATTTGGGTACTTCCGGAAAGGATTGAAGATCAGTAAATGAAGTCTCTGAATGGATCTCACGTTTAGTAATCCAATCCTATTATTAAATACATCGATAAGTATATCATTATATCTATATGGTTTGTGCTCTTACTTTCTGTAAATGGTTTACTTCAATTTCCATCTTTTCAAAGTCCTGTTCTAGTTGTTTCACAATGCCATCTTTTACGCTTAATTCGTATTCCAATGCTTTGTTACTTTGCTCCTTGTCATTTAGTAATTGATAAAGAGCATCTCGGTCTTTCATTAGAGTATCGATGCTATCTCTTAATTGATCGTTTTCCTGCTCTAAAGTGGGTTCTGAGAGATGTGAGGAGAGGTGTGGTCTACAATTATGCTTTTCTTTTGAGAGTGGTCTTTCCGTAAAACAGCAAGTTTCTGTACATTGTGGTTTTCCTGCCAACTTTTTTTTTATATATGTTATTATATATCTATATAAGATATCTATATATCCATGCGCTTTACCTGTCTATTTAATAAATTAATAACCTGAACTAAATATTCATATTCAGGTCCAATCTTGTTGGTATTACTATGTAATTGATTCTGTTTCATCATATTCAGTTCTTGCTAAAATATACAATTAGCACATCAATCAAGTTTATCGTCGTTCTCGGGGTTCATCTTACTGTTTGAATATCGTATTCATCTTTTAATAATCGGGCGGCTCTTTGTAATCGAATGTTTCTCTCGGTCATAACTTTCAAGGCCTGCTTGACTTCGCCTGCCTTTTGATCTAGTAACTTTTCACTGTCCAACTTTAAAACACGGTTGGTTCGCATAAGCCGAGCATTCGCTAATGATAAGCTCTCTACTTGTTGAGAGAGTTGGTTTATTCGGTCTTCTTGGTCTCCACTATACATGCTTTTTTGCGACGAGGCATCGAATGAGGCGTATGAATCATGTAATGGTAATGAGTAATCACTGAGCTCATGGAATGGCACAAGATCATCTTTGATTGTGGTGGACATTGTGTAGTGGCTCATGAAAAGGATAGATATAATAAATAAAAGTGGTAGTAGTGGTAGTGGTGGTGGTGGTATAATATAAACAGGTATGAGTTATATAATTCAATATAAATGAGTGTGATAAAAGAGAGAAGAGAGAGATGGAAAAGGGGAGGATTAATCGGAAATTCAAGTTTATTATTATTATAATAACGCTTTTTGATATGTTATTATTTTCATATTCGGTAAAAGTGCTTCTTTGGGTAATATAATACGTTTATGTAACTCCTTTTTTTTAACTGACTAAAATAAAAGCCCTCTTATTATTGTTATTATTATTCATTTATTTTATTCTATCCCCAATCAATTCATGGACATGAGTTTTATTTATTTATTTACAAGATGCAAAAAAAGGGGGGGTTAGAAAAGAGTTTTATAAAAGAAAAGGGGTAGCAAATCATATCAACCCTTGATGCTTCGGTTATTCAAAAACAAAACTAAATTTAAAACGCCATAAAGGTGACAGATATCATTTCTATGTGTTACCGTTTCTCTTTTGTGTGTGTGTGTGTGTGTTCTCCACTGTGTTATTTTTTATGGTCTCATGATGAAAACAATAACAACAAATATATAAAAACCTTTTTATTTTTTTTTGTTTATTTTTTATCTTTTTATCTGTTACTCGTTGCTTGTGTTTTAAATGTTTGAGCAAGAAGTAAGGAATACAATAATAAAAATATTATATTCTTCATTTTCTTTGTGTTGTTTATTTATGCAATTATTAATAGAGACAGGGGCTTGAAATATCTCTTCCTGATTCTTTTGTTGATCCATCCTCTCTTTCATTGTTAGCAAAACTATTTGTAGAAAAGGCACAATATGCCCAAATTACAACTGAAGAGGCGTTGGTAATGAAATTAGTAGCCATATTCTCTCCTTTTCTCTCGAGGCTTATGACCACATTTATATTTATAGGGCGCTGTTTATAGTTTATTGAATGATCTGGAGCTGGAGGAATCATTATGTGAACTAGTATTCGAATCACTTACAAATAATCGTATTTTGTTACCGTCTTCTCCAAATATCTACTTGATAAACGATAGGTCGGAGCAAGCTGTTCTGGTAAACCTGACAGAGTGCTATTCTCCTACATGTGCTTCAGATGGTTGTTATTCACCGATATGTCCAAGAAAATCATTTCAAAAATTAGATATACATGATGCCGAGAATTCAACAAGAAAAGTAATATTATAAAAAAACAATGAGTGACAAACACGTGGCTGATATATTATCTTTATTACTTTTATTGTACTATATCATTTATTTATTTATTATCATCAATATGATAGGAAGATACATTTACAAAGATACCACGTTATATTTTAGAAGAATTAGAGCATAAAGAAAAGAACCGCCAGCTTACAATAGAGGAGTTTCTTAATTTGGAAGAAAGCTACCTAAAGCAGTTTAATTTTGTACGAGAAAATTTTGCAATCCCTTTACTTGAGTCACAAACAACCATTGAACAGGATCGAAGATACCAGTTTCATGAAAGTCTTTTTAGAAATTACCTCCTTTTATCAAGCTTTCATTTTCAATTCCATCAGAAACTAGAAGCTATTAGGGAACCAGGTACTTTTTTATTTCCAAACGAAATTGCTGATATCATTCTTCAGCATGTGAAACTGTTGGAAGAACCGTATATTCGTTACGCCACAAATCATGTCTTTGCCATCCATAATTTCAAAATGGAATATAATAAGAATTTTGCTTTTGCTAATTTTGTAACCGAGCAGCAAAACATCAGCAAGGACTTCCGTCTTCCTTTAACAAATTATCTTCTGGTGCCAACACAAAAGCTGGGAAAGTATCGATTGCTACTGACTACACTGCTAAAATACTCGGAGGATCAGGAGGAGTGTCATCTTCTCTTGGAATTAGATCAGCTGTTGAATTCTATTCTCCACAAAATGAACGAAGCCACTCGGAATGCGGAAGCCGAACAGAGATTAAATGACATCAAGTTAGGTCTTAGGGTCGCCCACCGCCGCTCCACTGCAACTAGTTTGAAATTACCTGATCATTTATTGTCTGAAAATGCAACCCTTTTACTGGAGGGTAGCCTTACTTACTGGACAAAGCTTTCCATTGCCACCAGCACATGTCATATTTTTTTATTTTCAGACAAACTCTTTATTACACGGATGAAAACGTTGGATTCGGGGATGGCAGAGTATACATTGATTGAAAGAGCAATACCACTCTCCATGCTGCAATTCTCGTCTAAATCGAGGTCTCGTATCTTGACTCAGCAAGGGACATTTTTATCATCTCTTCGTCATCAATTAAGCTCTAATTCAAGCTATTCCTCCCACATTCCATCACCTACATCTTTATCAGATGACGCATCTTCGACCTATTCTACAGTACGTACTATCTCTGGACTTCGCATCCGCCACCGATTCCGCAGAATGAAAAACAGCATCAAGCGACATTCCAGTGTCTCGGTTGGGCCAAGCAAAAGTCCGCATGGGAAAAAGGATCTAGATAAGTTACAGCAGCAGCAAGACATTGTACCTCAGCGGATGGCATCCCCGCATGTAATGCGATCAAAACATTTTCAAATCTATCACAAGGCGTATCCCGATCTGTCTTATCATTTTGAGTGTAACACAGCAGAGGAGAGGCAGCAATGGCGATCCATGATCAAGTCTGTTTTAGAAACACCCAACAAAGGTCCGTTTGATTTGAGAGGAATATGTAGTGTACCGAATGGGTCAAATTTACCCAAAGTGAATGGAAGATACCCGACTGGATGTGGCACTATTTGGTGCACATTACCATTCAGTAAGTTTTTTTTTTTTTTTTTTTTTTTTTTGGGCTCCATTATTCAGTTATTTTTTTATTTTTTTTATTTGTGAACTTATTTTTCTATGTATTATATATAACAGCAACAAAAGAGGGTCGTGAGGTGATTGCGTTAGGTACCCGTTACGGTGTATGGGTTGCCTATCGAGATGGATCAGATGAATTTCGACAGATTATACAGCACAACTGTCACCAACTTGAGTTGTACGACAATAAGATTTTATTGGCACGTATTTACAGCCCCAATCGTATACTGGGTGCCATTCGCATAGATAGCCTTTTCCCTCCTTCCAATTCACCCTCGAGCATATATAGTGGAAGTTCAGGATCTCCAAATGATACAAAAGATTTCCAAATACTACAGAAATCAGGTGTCTTGTCATTTGCAGTCGGCACAGTGCATGGGCAAAATATTGTTTGTTATTTACGCCGTCGTCGTACGGGCTCAGTTCGCTTGGTCGTCATGCTTTATAGAGTGGATACCTCATCGTGGTTTAAGAAATTTGGAAAGGAATATAAGCTTAGATTTGATCATCCCAAGGAGTTGAAGATTATTAATGATATGGCCTACATTCGTTCCCGCTACGAAGGCATTGAGAGGGTAGATATTGGCAGTTGGATCCTGAACACCTCCGGTGTTGGCGCAAGTCCATCTGTCTCCCAAAAATATTCATCCTATATTTATTTGCCTCATTCCAACCTTTTGACCATGTCTTCTCCCACGCCTACCCATCCAACTTCCCTGATGGACGATTCCGAATTGACCACATTGGGCTTTCTGCCTTTGATCCAACCGGGAACGGGTTTGATATACAGTGAAAAGATGGCATGGCCATTTGGGGAGAGGGATGCAGATTTACTGCAATCAGAGATAAACTTTGAAGCCAATATTAAATCAGCAGTCATTGTTTACCCCTATTTGGTTGCATTTTCTAACCATGTCATTGAGATCAAACATCTTGAAACAGTAAGTTTATTTCTTTTTTATTCTTATTGTTTTTAACAAAACGCGTATCGTTTCCTTTTTTTTTTGGTTTAGACGGAGATAGTTCAAACAATCGAAGGTAATTCGATTCGATGTGTTTATGTGTCTCATACAGACCCTGCTCAGACATCTTCACCACACATCATTCATATTACCATGTTCCATCAAGACGAAGATCAAACAAAAGTATATCAACTTTTTTTAAACGAACCCTTTGTGTTAGAAGAGTAACAAAACGAAAATAATAAAAAAAACACACCTCTTAATGTCTCTCATGCCATGAGGATTACAAACACGTGACTGCGTTGTTTAAAATAAAGTGGTTGCGGTCATCCAAATGAAGAAGTTGTAAGCATGTCGAAATAGTGAATCTCTTCCTTTTTTTTCTTTTTCTTTTCTCTTTTTATTTTTTTATATCTACTTTTCTTTTATCTCTTCCCTTTTTATTTATTTATTTTTACAAAAAAAAAGGATTGATAACGAAATTATGTATTCTAATCAGGGAGGTAGCTCTAATCAATATCTTTCTTCAAGAGGTACGGGATTTTTTTTTATTGTAGCATAAATAAATAAGTAAATTAATTAAAAATAGGTATTCAATTTAGTTTCTTGAAACCCAATGAACAGCAGAACTATGAAAAGCTCTTTTTTGAACGCGGTGCTGCTATGGATGGAAACAAACTTTCCGGTACTTTATTATAACAATAACGGAGAGAAAGAAAGTTAACTTTTTTTTTTTAAAAAAAAATTAAAATAACAGCAAGCAAAGTGAGTGAGTTATTGAAACTATCTAACGTGGATAATGATTCCTTGGCAAAGATTTGGTAAGCCTTTTTTTTTTTTCTTCTTCTTTACTCTATATACTTGGCAATGGTTTAATGTTATATCGAAACAATGATAGGGATCTTGCTTCTATTGCCCAGACACCTTACTTGACATTACCCGAATTTATTCTTGCCATGTTTTTAATCAACATCAAGTTGAATGGTAAACCCATTCCTGCTTCGATTCCTTCCAATATTAGAGAGGAAATCGAGGTTGCCATGGCAACCATTGCTTCAACTGAAACTCAACCCCAACAACAACGGCCCCAGCAGCAACAACAGCAATTAGCAAACGCTGCTATTCCTCAGCAATATACATCTAATTTTAATAATAACAATAACAATATGAACAATATTAGATCAATGATGATGCCACAACCTCAGGCTCCAATGGCAACGGGAGCCATGCGTCCTTTACAGCCCATGATGACAGGTGCTGTTCGACCCGTCCAACCTGGCTATACAACCAACTTTCAAATGCCATTGTCAACCGGATACCAAGCCCAAAAACCTCGTCTCCAAAACCTTGATTTTGCAAAAAAGATGATGCCTGACCAAGGCGGCAATATCAACCTCCTCATTCCCAGTCTTGGCAACGAGAAAATGTCTTGGAAAATCAGTCCCGAAGATAAACAACGTTATCGTGAAATATTCAAGGCATGGGATGTTTCCGAGTCTGGTTATATTTCGGGCGATGTGGCCAAAGATGTTTTTACGCAATCTCAGTTACCTCCTCAGGATTTGCAAAAGATTTGGGATATGGCTGATATTGAGAAGAGAGGAAGTCTAGATGAGGATGAATTTGCAATTGCAATGCATCTCGTTTTTAGAAAACTAAATGGAGCTGAGGTTCCTTCGGTTTTACCTCCGGAATTGAAGCCACCTACCAGCGTGTTGAAGAAATTCATTTTGGGTCGACGTCCTCCTGTTTCTGCACCCTCCTTTGGCTCACCTCATGAAAGAAAGAAGGAATCGTATGAGTCCGAATCGGATGATGATGATGGTGGCTATGTCTCTACCTCTCGCCGAAGAGGTCCATCTTCCTACTCGTCACGCCGTTATGGATCCGATGATGAGGTGGATGTTGCTCTTTTGGAGGATCTTCGTCGTCAGATATCCGAGGAAAAGCGTCATCTCAGCAAGACGGAGGCCCAGGTTCCGAGAGACTATGCTGGTGGCTCCTCAAGTAGCATTTATTCTTTGGAAGAGCTCAAGGAGAAGATCAAGCGTGTCAATCAGGATTTGAAAAATGCCGTGCGTGCTAATCCTAATTCAAGCAAATACTTTGAAAATGCAAACACGTTGGTAGATTTGATTGAATCCCAAAAGTCTCTTCAAGACGAAATTCAATATCTGTGTAACCGTGATATTCCTGTATTGGCACGTCAATTACGTAGTTCGGCAGCTGAATTAAGAGACTCAAAGATTCGCCACACTAGAAAGAACGACGGTTCACAAGATTTTATGGCATTTATTCAACCCACTGGCCCCGGCGGTACGGTGACAGAAAGCGATCGTGTACGTGCAAAGGCAAAGGCCATGTTGGCCGCTCGAAAGGCTGGAAGCGGAGGCGCGAGCACAGATGCCAATTTTGGATTTAGACGAGCTGAAGAGGAAAAGCAGGAGGCTGATAAAAAAGCAGATGTTGCTGAGCGTGATATGGAAAAATCCCGTACCGCGTTGGTAGACATGCGTGGGGATTTGAGATATTTAGAGGATTTGTCACACTCAAAGCAAGTAGAGGATAAAATGCGCTTTGATAATGGTCAGGATCTTCCTTACGAACTTAAACGTTTTATTGAACAATTGGAGTACGAGTCAAACGCTGCTTCTACTGCACCTTACTCTTCTCCAAATGCTTCGTCTGGTATTTCTTCATCACCCTCTGCGGGATATCAGAGTCCTTCTCTTTCAGCCTCGACATCAAGTCCTAGACCTAAAACCACCCCAGCTCGACCTCGTACAGCTGAAGAAATTAAAAAAGAGGTAAATATATATATATATATATATAACGGAAGAGGGAGGGAAATGTGAATAAAGAAATGTAAGGTCGAGTGTGTACTAATGATATATTTCCAACAACTAGGCTGAACGACGTGTACAAGAACGTTTGGCTGCATTACAGGCAAAGAGAAACCCGGGTGCATCTCCTAAACCAGTTGCTTCATCTAAACCACCCATGAGCAAGCCTGATGAAGCTGAAGTAGTTGCCCAGCGTAAGTAGTAAATAGTATGACTGGGTTATAATGGATGATATTAACCTCCATTTTTTTATATATAAAAAGAGCGTCTTCGTGATGCTGAACGTAGAGCCCAAGACATGCTTCAATCCCCTGCTACCCAACACAAAGAGACTGAATTCAAGGTAAATGAAGAGTCTGAGCGTGATCTCCAGCGTCAGCGTGAACAGGAAGAACGCCAAAGACAGGAGGAACAGGATAATGAAGCAAAGAGATTACAAGCCGAGCGTGAAGATGAGGAAAAGAGACGTATTGAGGAGGAAAAAGATATGGAAGAAAGACGAAGACAGGTATTTGCAAAGGAAGAAGCAGAAAGACAGGCACGCTTTGATGCTCTAAAACGTGAGGAGGAGGAATCTGAAGAAAGAGCAGCAGCAAAACAAAGTAAAGAGCATAAACCTGAAGAGGCTTCAGTAGATCAAGCCTTTACAACTTCTCCACCTCCACTCGCACCTCCAGCTTCAGAACCTGTAGTCTCTCCTTCTACCAGTAGTAATAATCCATTTGCTAAACTTCAACAAGCCAACCAATCTGAAGAAGTATCTCGTTCTATCCCCGGCTCTTCCCAAGCTGAAAAACCAAACGAGGCTACTAACAAGCGTGTTAGCTATAATCCGTTTGCCGCATTCTCTGCGTTTTCCGCTACAAAGGCAGGAGCAAAAGATGATAGTGATTCTGAAGACGAAGGATGGGATACCAAGCAAGGTGACTCTGACGATGATGAAGCTGACTTCCCTGCAGCTGGAAACGCCAAAAATTTGGCAGGAAAATTATTTAGTGCCATGTCAAAGCCTCAAGGTAGTCCAAGCTTGGATACTGTACTTGAAAATTCACCAAAACCTGATACAAATGATGCATTCGATTCTGCTTTTGGCAATGAAATACCTCCTCCACCTCCTGCACCTCCTGCTGCACCTGCTGCATCGGCTCCTCCAGCTACAGCCGCTCCTCCAGCTCCAGCCGCTCCAGCAGCCTTTATACCCCCACCATCTACAGACGGTAACGCAAGGGGCGCTTTGTTAAGTCAAATTCAATTAGGTACATCACTCAAGAAGACCGTTACAAATGATCGTAGCGCTGCCTCAGTATCGGGCCATGTAGTTGGTGGTGGTGATTCTTCGGTCACTCCTCCATCCTTTACAGTGTCTAATACATCTAATCTTCCCGAAATATCTGCACCAGCTCCTGTAGCTGCTCCTCTTTCTGGTGGTGACTTTTTATCTGAATTACAGTCTCGTACATCTGGCACAAGTCCTGTTACCAACAATTCACCTCTTCCAGAGCATGGAAAACAACCTCAACCAGCTGCTACTGAAGAATTAGGTCCAGAAAAAGGTATAGGTTAAAAAAAAAAAAACTTTAGTTGAGGTTTTAAAACTTAACTTTTTTTTTATTATTATTAAAAAAAAATAGAATATGTGGGATTATGGGATTATCCGGGTAATGGTGATGATGATCTGTCATTCTCTCAAGATGATGTTATTCTTGTGCGTGATGATAAAGAAACTGAGGATTGGTGGTTTGGTACACTTGAAAAGACAAAAAAAACAGGGTATTTCCCTAGAAGTTATGTTCAGCCTAAACCTGAAGGTATAAATGCAACTTTAATTTAATTATGTTTATATTCATTTTTTTTTTTTTTTTTTTTTTTTTTTTTTACAAGATATCCT
>MU622283.1:6348-46587 GCA_025399235.1 Backusella circina FSU 941
TATTATCCACTTCTTTTTCATTTCATTTTGTTTTGATATTTTACCTTTTTTTTATTTATTTCTATATTTTTTTTTTAAAAAAAACATGTCTGAACAACCTGCAGGCTTAAGCGGCTGGTTTGCCAGTTGGTTTACCAAACCAACCGAGGAAACGTTAACTGAAGAAGAGTTAAAAAAGGCTGTCATGTCAGATCGAGAAAAGCATGATAGCTCAGCAACTCTTGTTCGAACTGACGCAGAGTCTTACCTTGATGCAGAATCTCGTACACCCGACATTATTCCAACAAGATTAGAAAAAAAGAAAACTCGTAGACTTAAGCTCACCAACAACAATCTAGTTCTGTCATGTCCTATACCAAAAAAATTAAACCAACTGATCAACTTCAAAGAAAAGGATGAATTTACACATATGAGGTATACTGCGGCAACGTGTAGTCCTGACGAATTTTCCACAAGTGGTTACAATTTGAGACCAAAGTTATATAAAAGAAAAACCGAGCTCTTTATTGTTATGACTATGTATAACGTAAGTGATATATATAATAAATAGTGCTATATACTCACTTTTTAGTTTTTTATATCATAGGAAGATGAAGTCTTATTCACTCGCACTCTACATGGTGTCATGAAAAACATAGCCCATCTCTGTAGTTTAAAGAAGAATAAGATGTGGGGACCAGACGGATGGAAGAATGTCGTCGTTTGCATTGTTTCTGATGGAAGACAGGCCATAAATAAAAATGTATTGGATGTCCTGGCTTCTCTAGGTGTTTATCAAGACGGAATTGCCAAAAACATAGTGGACGATAAACCAGTAACTGCTCATATTGAAAGAAAAAAATGCAAAGAAAATCAATTCACATAGATGGTTTTTTAATGCCTTTGGACCTATTCTTGAACCAAATATATGTATTTTATTAGATGTTGGTACAAGGCCCGGAAATAGTAGCATCTATCAGCTATGGAAGGCCTTTGATCGAAACCCGCTAGTTGGAGGCGCATGCGGAGAGATAAGAGCCATGTTGGGAACAGCCTGTTGTCAACTTTTAAATCCTTTGGTAGCTGCACAAAATTTTGAATATAAAATGTCCAATATTTTGGATAAACCTCTTGAAAGTGTGCTAGGCTATATAAGCGTGCTACCTGGCGCATTCTCAGCTTACAGATACGCTGCTCTCAAGAACGATGTAGTTGGACAAGGTCCACTTGAAAAGTACTTTATTGGCGAGGATTTACATAATGCAAACAACACAGGTTTATCTGCAGCTAATATGTATTTGGCAGAGGACAGAATCCTATGCTTTGAATTGGTGGCAAAGAAACAACGCGGCTGGCTGCTACAGTATGTGAACAATGCTTTTGGGGAGACTGATGTACCAAATCAACTACCGGAATTTATTTCTCAAAGAAGACGATGGCTCAATGGTTCTTTTTTTGCTGGCCTCTATGGATTAAGACACTTTCCTAAAATATGGGCGAGTTCCCATGGGTTTAATCGTACCCTCCTCTTAACAATTGAGGGAGTCTATACTTTGATTAATCTCATTTTTAGTTGGCTTGCTGTGGTAAAATTGATATTTTACTTGAAGAGTAAAAATCACAATCTTAATCAAGTTTTTTTTTTAGGGAAACTTCTATATAGCTTTTTATTTTATCACAAAGAGTTTAACCGCAGAAAACGTCGATCCTTTTGGAAATAATTGGGGCACTAGATTTTTTGATTTCTTTAATTATTTGTACGCATTTCTTTTATTCGTAGTATTCATTTGTGCTATGGGGAATAGGCCTCAAGGGTAAAGTTTCAATTATCTTGTCGTTTTTTTTATAAGATGATTATTCTTACGTTATTTTTGTAGCTCGAAATTTTTATTTATGACATGTTTAATTGGTTTTTCATTTATCATGTGCTATATGTTATTCTGCTCATCCTGGCTTATTTATAAAGGTATCCAGTTAGCGGCCGAAAGATACTCGTGGACTTTTGATACCACCACGAATTTCCAAATTGCGATGAACGATCCGGGCCTTCGAAATATGGTGCTATCTTTGGGCTCCACTTTTGGTATCTATTTTGTGTCCAGTTGCCTGCATAGACAGCCTTACCACATGTTCACAAGCTTTATTCCTTATTTACTTTTACTTCCTGGATTCATCAATATACTCAATATATACGCTTTTTGCAATACACATGATGTTAGGTAAAAAATTTAAACAGACCTTCTTATTTATGTTATTAATTTTTCTTCTTCATAGCTGGGGAACGAAAGGAGATAACTCTGTAGCCAAAGATCTCGGAGTGGTAACAGTGTCTAATAAAGATAAAGGCGTTAAAACAGTAGAAGTTGAACTTCCTGCAGGACTGAGAGATGTAGATGATCAATATGAAATGGCCAACGCCAACTTACTCCGAGCTAGAAATTTACCACATAAACAAGTGAGTAAATGCAGCCATTAATCACTTTATTTTTTACTAAATTACTTTAATGTAGCCTGGTTCGGGTACCTTAACACGAGATGACTATTATAGATCTTTTAGAACCCATTTAGTGCTTTCTTGGATTGCTAGTAACGCTTTACTAGTTGTTTTTATAACTGCTTCAGAATACGAATCTATATTCGTACCCTCGGCAGGAACTGTTTATATGTCTATTCTTCTTTGGGTAAATTGTGCTCTTGGTATTTTTCGCTTCATTGGCTCTCTCATGTACTTATTGGTTGGCTTATTTACGTCCGGATAATACAGTATATGGTATAAAAAAAGAATACAAATGTCATTGTCAAATACCCTATTTTTCTATTACTTCATTTTATAATAGTAAAATTTTTATCCATGTATTATATTTTATTATCAAAAAAAAAATAAGATCCAAGTTTGTTTCCTGATGGTTTCTTATCATCTGATCTATAAAAGTTACCACTATGTGACTCAATGGAACAAGAGGTTCTTGTTGTTCTATAGAAAAAGAATAAAACCCCATTTTCTCTTTCTCCTATTTCACATATTGTTTTCCAAATTAAGGATGAGGTGTTAATTTAAAATAAATAGTGACTTCACATACATTTATTTTATTAAATAAGAAAACTTACGAAGCATAATATTAATAACGTGGTAATTGTTTATAACGCACTTGTAGTTTTTTTTTTAAAAATGTTCTGATCCTTTAGATTCTACCCAAATTCATGTACAAAAATATTACTGATGTTACCATACGTTTTCTTACCATTTGAAGATGTATTATAGATTTTTAAACATGGGCAATGTGCCAAGTACTTTTCCGAGTGCTATATTTAGAGAAGCGGTTGGATATTTTCTTACATTAAGTAAGGACTTTTATAGCTATCTTGGTTCACTTCTTTTAAGAAATAAATGTTTATAAATGTCCGTTTTTTTTTTAAGATTTAGTGAATTAATATACGAAGTTAGCACAAAGTCAAACGGCGTTAACTTTGACTATCGAAATTCTTTTTTTTTTTTAAAAATTGGCTTGAAACAATAATAAAGGCATTCTTTTTCTGAGCTTAAATTACAAGAGTGCATTAATGCTTCGATACGACCCACATCCATCTTGGTTGTACATTGCATCGTTGTTCCAAAAACATGTAGTAAAAATAATCTCGAACCAGAAGGGTGATTCTGGCCATGTCTCCATGTGTTATGTAATATTAGTGTCAAAGGTGACACACTTTTCCTAAGTACATACATCTGTATTTGTTTCAGACAACCTATTCAGCATCTTTTATATTGACATAACACCTTCCGCCTCGGATCAGAAATTATGGTGCCAACGATAAGAAGGATATCTTTTTTTTTTTCAAAACCACGCCACTCTATATTCTTACTTACACTTTAGCAAAAAACAGAATTATACAAGCAATCACAATAATACCACATCGTACAAACTAAGTTACCGAAATTAATATTATTACGTCAGAAAAACTGAAGTTTGTTAGTAGTTATTATTAATGCATTACATACTGAACATCCCAAAATAATTCTCGGGCGATAAATTCATGAATTAGTTCTTTAAAGGAGGTACTCTTAAGTGATACTTTATACTCCTTTATCACTATAACTATTATTATTTGATTTATTTTAGTAAGTGTAAGTGTGTTGCTTGAAAATATACGTTATCTTGGAACGAAAAAAAACAAAAAAAAAACAAGTTTTCTACCTTTATTTATTTTCCAAAGTGAAAATGAATCATGTACTCATTCTTCTGGTAAATAAAATTAACAATTTATGCTACATGCAACAATTACATAATAGGCCATACCCATTTGATTATACAGAAATTGTGCTCATTCTCTATCATTTAACAATAATGTATCAATACTTTGAGAATGATGTATTAAAGCAATATTCAAGTTATATATGTATATGTATAAAGCCTTCAAGATTAGATCGACAACAGTACAATTTATAAATATTATTTATAATGAAATCAGGTATATAACGAGTAAAAAAACCATACAGCCCTACTAAATATATTTTTTACAATAAAGATCCTCAAATCGAGTAAGTGTAACTGATTGAAGATCTCAATTTCAAACAGTCAATAGGTATTTTAATTCCACTTCAGTCATCAAAAGTAATAGCAAAAAAAAATAAGATACCATTTTATTGAGTTTAATTGTCAGTAGTGAACAATATTACATATATGGTTGAAAAAAAGCTCTACAAATAATGAGAATACAATATGAATGAAAATGACAAATATTTATGATTGAAAAGTGAATGGTAGACATAATGTAGAAATTTAGTCAAAAGACCAAGTAATCTTGACATCACCATCTTTCTTCTTGGCAATCTTTTCGAAAGCTCTAGGGGAGAGATCGATATCATCTTCATCGCATTCTGGACAAGTGTCAACAACCTTTACAGTAACATGACCTTCAGGGCCCTTAATATTGATCTTTTCACCGCAAGGTTTTCCATGACCATGAGGCATTCTCTTTTTGGAGAGAGCGGCAACCAAATCATCAGAATCAGCGTCACCACCACAAGAAGGTTTGCCGCTCTTGTCAACATTGTAATATGTAGCATGTCCTGAATGTCCGGAACGACGCTCAAGACTAGCAGCTTGTACCATAGACAAAAGGGCTAAAACGGCAGCAGCAAGCAAAACGAAAGTAGTGGCACGGATCATATTTCTGAAATTGATTAGATATAAGGTACTCTAAATTGAAGCCTATAGGAATCCTATGTGTTTGATAACTATATTTTCTTGAAAATACTTCTCCTTTTATAATAACAAATTATGAGCATATCGGAGATCATTATGTGTTGCTCGTGCTTCTAGGTCAAAACTCAAAAAACTCAACTGGATTTACTTTCTCAGATAACAATGCATCACTTTTTTTTTTCGCGGGGGAATTGCCAGTGTATATATATTTTTTACAATATCAAAAGTAAAATTTATTTTAAAGCGTAAACTAAATCATATATTTGTTTGGACGATACAATATATTTAGTTTTACCTCTTGCACAATAATTATATATAGTCTATTTGCGGGAACTCAAGCCGAGCACACAACTTGTTGACTCAGTATACAAAGATAAGATTATCCTACATACGTAGTAATACCCGGGCCAATTCATACAAAACAATGACGGGATGAAACACTGATAGTGAATGATTATATAAGGTCAGTATAACATCATTGATTAAAAAAAACCCAGTAAATATCGATCTGAATGAAGAAGTGTCATTGTTTTATCAAACATATGATGGATAATAAACGTATCCACATTAGGCTATTATGTAAACAATACAATCAAATTGGAATTTTTTTTTCTAGTTAAAGGGTTGATATTGTAACATAACCTCCGATTTGAATCGTCGTGTTTCATAACAATAAATAAAATAGCCCGTTGTTATTAGTGTTTTCCAATGTGATCACATAGTTTCATGGCCAAATAAGAGTATAAAAAAAAAATGTAAGTGATAAAATCGGCGTTGAATTTGCTTGGAATAGAGAAACATGTCTTAACCTGCTTCACCGCGTGCTTTTGAATGAACCAAAATAACTATCCTTAACTTTTGTAACCTGAGTTCATATCAGTTTTTTAATAAGAGTATTAAATTATCTAAAATTAAGTATGAAGGTAGTTTAGATTTTAGAATGAAAAATTCAAAATTCTTAGATTCGATTATCTATGATCTTGTTCATAGTATTTTAGGTTTCCATTGCATTGTCATTAATATTGACATTAATATAGTAACTGCCAACGTGCTCGATCTTATGGCATCAATGCACATAAATTGTCCCGTTCTCAAATACAAATGTTTTAGAGTTCAATTTTAACTTACGCGTTGATCGCCGCGTCCAGTCAACTTTTGGTGTTCCCAGTTACATGAGTTTTCAGGCATATATATGAAGTATTTAAATAGTAATGATAAAATATGGTAAAAATAAATATCTTTGGTCTATTAATCTAAATAATCGCTGGAGAAAGTAAAAAAAAAAAAAAAAAAAAAAAAATGAAGATTTATGAGCAGTTACTTTACATTCAAAGACAGCTAACTTACCAAAGAACTTTGAAATTAAAAGTTTAAAAACGATGCTACCGCTAAATGTTGTATACCGGTTTTCGTCAATTACAGATTTTATTTCTTTTGCGTATAATACAATTTACTCACTTCAGACATTTTCAGTTGAGCTTATTAAACATCGTCAAACTGAAGATATCTATATTTTTACACACAGAGACATTGACCTCAGAATGATTCGACAATTGCATGTTCATTTTTTAATTTTTACACTTTTCTTAACCAATCATTGTGGCATTCCCCTTTCTAATGTACCAATGATTTTCTAAACTCGTAAAAACTAGAATAGATAAAACAGGTACCAATAAAACAGTATGAAAAAGATTGAGGTCTCAAGCAGGGATTTTCAATTCGTTTTTCATTAAGTCATTAAGTATAAGCACATAGATACCATGGAGGGACCAAACTGCCGAAAATAACTGAAAATGGTGTTTCTGCTACCAATTCTATTCTGAGAGAAAAAAAAGACGCTCGAAAAAAACGAAACGTCTTTTGGCTATCAAACCACATACAATTTTTATGGTATTTTAACTACCAAAAAGAGAATCACAGTGTTTATTTGCATATTAAAAATGTTTTTTTTTTTTTGTTCTTGAAAGGATATATTATAAAGAAAAGACTCGATTATAAATCATTTTATTTGAAACTTAAATATATCACTATATGACGAAGCTAACATATATATATATTAGTCATAAATTGGCGAAAATACAAAAAAAACAAAAAAAACAAAAGGAAAGATCTTGTGGTACACAAGTTGCATGATATAAGAAACCACTAAAAACTATTAAAATGAAAATACAGTATTTTTCTGTTTAAGAATACTTACTCGGTAATACAAACTTAAAAACTTACATGGAAGCGTTTTTAATAAATATATATTCATTCGTAGACTTTTTTTAATAGAGACGTTGGGGGAGTCGACTTTTATGAATTTTTTGACACATACGGTAGTAGTGTCGTCGTTGTGACACAGAAAATTCAGCTTTTCGAATACTTGAGGAAATGTCTTATCTAATACATTGACTTGTCTTTGTTGGAAATAAAATATATTCAATCTCAATATCTTACAGCAAAAAAAAGTTACCATAGGCGACAGTGATTTTCATCAGCTAACCAGTCCTGTTTTAAAAAATAAAATTTTATTTCATCCCACCGAATTTCCCCAATGTCTCTAACAAAAACAATTAGAAGATATAGTTAGGATTCACTCGAAGCAAGTGGATAGTTAGTCGGTTCCTATCGTTTTTAAATCGTGCTGGGATTTAATTCTATTTCGTCTAAATTCATCTGAATTTGAAGTGTGGAGAGCTGGCTGATGGCGGTTGCTGAATTTGATAAGTCTATTTCAAGTGATCTTTTGCGGGGGAAAAAGAGAATATCAATCTTTCTCTTCTTTATATTATAATTCTATCATGGTTAACGTTGGTATTGTCGGTGTAGGACTTGTTGGTTCCGAGTTGGTGTCTCAAATCTTGAGATCCTCTTATAAAAATACATTCAAAGTGGTTGGTCTTTCCACCTCACAGAAAATGCTTGTTTCTGATGCTGATTATAAGCCACTCTCCATTGAACAAGCCTCAGAACTTCGCTCTCATATTGTCAACACTGGCATTTCCACTGATCTTGGAATATTCATCGACTATCTCTCCAAAGGCAAAGAGCACGGTGTCATCATTGATTGCACAGCTTCAGAAGAAGTAGCCAATCTCTATCCCACCTGGCTTCGTGCTGGTCTAAGTGTCGTTACACCTAACAAGAAGGCCTTTTCTAGTTCATTGTCCCTCTTCAAAGAAATTCAAGAACTTGCTGCAAACACTAGCTCAAAGGCTGGAAAGAGAACACCTTTAATCTATCATGAAACAACTGTTGGTGCAGGTTTACCCGTTTTATCTACTCTGACCGATTTTATTAAAACTGGTGACGAAATCGAAAAGATCGAGGGTATCTTTTCTGGAACTCTCAGTTACCTTTTCAATAATTTCTCTTCGCTTTCTGCTGAAGCAAAGCCTTTCTCAGAAATTGTCAGTGTCGCAAAAGACTTGGGATATACAGAGCCTGATCCCAGAGATGATCTCAATGGTATGGATGTTGCTCGTAAAGTAAGTATTAAAAATCATTAAAAAATACTTTTTACGTATTTTCCTTTAAAATAGATATTTAATTATTTTTATTTGATAGGTAACTATCTGCGGTCGATTGGCTGGCCTTGAATTAGACCTGTCAACTCTTCCCATTGAAAATATTGTACCTGAAGCACTTCAGTCTGTTCAGAGCACAACTGATTTCATGGCTCGCTTACCAGAATTTGACGACCACTTCTCCAACTTAAATAAAGAGGCATTAGCAGAGGGTAAAGTACTCCGCTATGTTGGTATGGTTGATGCCAAGAACGGTCAAAGTGGCGTTAAGTTGGCCAAGTAAGTTAACAATTGGAGTATAATTAAAACATAAGAGGGGGAGCTATGTTTGCTTACCAAATATGCATATTTATAGGTACCCAGCTTCTCATCCATTTGCTTCTCTCCAAGGAAGTGATAATATTATCAAGTTCACTACCAAATATTTCCCCAACGGTGTTATTATTCAGGTAAAAAATAAGAGATTAAAAATTAAATGACCGTGCGTTAATTTTTTTTTTTTTTTTTTTTGTACTAGGGTGCTGGAGCTGGTGCAGCCGTTACTGCTTATGGTATCTTTACCGATCTTATTAAGATATCCGAGCGTGTTGAAGGATTCTAAAAATGATCAACAATTAGACTTAATAAAAATATTTATATTCAATATTTAATAATTTCATTTTAAATACTAGACATATAGCAACGAGTTAATTACCCAAATTAAATTTAATGACTTTCTAATTAAACTGGATTATCCAGATAACAATTACAACTGGATGAGGTAAAACAATTCTCTATCTCTTTCAATCATTAGATTATTATATGATGTTTAATAAATAAGTTAGGTATAATTTAAAAGTGGTATATGTTTACAGTAAAATTGGAAAATAATTTAAAATTGTGATTTCGCTTGAGTTTTTGGTGCTTTAATTCCGACAGTGATGGCAAATTAGGATTCTGTTTTAGTGTTTAATCAGGTTAGGAACAAGGAATCATCATTGCTCATTTTTCCGAATGCCTTTATATCACTCTCGGCAACAACTGCAAAGTTATTTTTGCTTTTGATAGTCGATAAGATGTTTTTAGTCGGATTAGTTTTATATGTAGTTGGTGAAAACAATTGTTCTTCAGTAATAAAGCTTTCAGATGATACCTCCAGGTTCAAATCTACTCGCATAACTGGAATAATAGCAATATTAGCCTTAAATGATTATTGCTTGATTTTATTACTTACTCTCATCTTTTGAAGAAGAATTCATCTGTCTACCTTGATGAGATTCAGGTACGCTGTCGAGAACTTTGGTTTTCAAATGGGTAGATTGCTTACGAGACCTTGTTTGTAAGTTATTCGATTGAACCTTTCGCCTTGTAAAACCATTTTTAAAGTCCTTTAGCAAGGAAGAACGAGAGATAGAAGGAAGTGGTGGCACATCAGTTTCAGTCTCTAACTCTGCTTTTCTTCTGGGTCCGTTCTTTTCTTCATCGATTATAGCTTCTCTTAAAAGTCGTGAGCCACCGCTTAATCTACTATTACTAACAGACTTTGGTCTTTGAGGTTTTTGAGAATCTTTCGAATTTTGTCGTGAGAGCCGAGTTGAACTTAAGGAGCGTACTATTTCAGGTCGTGTAAAAGAGATTCCTGTTTGGACATGGCTGGACAAAATACTAATTCTTGCCTTGTTGTTGGGTATAAAAAATTTTTCAGATTTTAGTGCTGCGTTCTCTGCACTGATTACTAGAATAAAATTTTGCATCAATAATAATGTTCCTAATAAGCGAAATAAAATAATACTTACACTTTAAGGTAAGAAAACTACCCAAATCGTTTGGATCATCAAACACAGGTGGGCAAGGTAAAGGCGGTCCAAAATTACAAACATTCTTATTTCGTAAAACCTCAACCCTAATCAAATTAGTATACAACAAGAATTTAGCAATAAGTATATACATTATTTTAACTTTTTTGACTTTAGTTTACCTCCATTGCTTCTTGTTTTCAATAATCTCAGGTTTTATAACAATATAAACGTGTAGAAATTGAGATCGAATAGCTTTTGGATTAAAGCTTTGATTTCCTTCAATAAATATAATTGATACAATATCTGTAATTATGCATTAGTTTTTCTTCTAAGACTCTATTCTTGATAAAGTTTACCATTTCCTATGTGCTTCTTTCGGAATACATGTTGTTTATCGTTATTTTGTAGAGGCATCAGTGGGGCAACGTGAAACATAATATCGGTACCTTTCCATGAGGATCGATAAGATATTGAACCAGATTCCCCCGCTAAGTTTAGTAAATGTTAGAAAACCATTGCATTGTGCTAATATATCAATGTAACAAGATCCTTACTTTTAGTATCCAAGCCAGCTGCATACCCTTGATATCCTTTCAACTCTATTTTTTCACCCATGATTTCCAAAAACTTGACAAGATCATCTGATAGGCCAGTATTTGAAAACCATGTCTCTTCAGTTGATTGACCTTCTTTCACATTAAGTACTCCAAATTTATAATGTTTCGGTACCTATAATATTATAATAGACAATTAGACGTATTTTTTTTTTTATCGAAAATGTTTTTCATATCAATACTTACTTGAATTTCATCATACTTCAATAAGTCTTTTTCAAGTCCAGAGATGATCGTAGATTCAGCAGACAACTCTTTTAATTGACTTGGATCGATACCTGGAAGAGCCGCTAATACAGCAGCTCGTAACATCCTGGAATTTGATGTTCCATTTTCAATAGGAGGTGAACGAAATGATCTCAGTCGTTTTGGATGATCATGGGGTTTGTCTAGTAAATGACCCATCCCCTTAGACTGTAACCGTGCTTGTGTTTCCTTAACCATACACTCATGTATAATATAACGCGCTTGTTCTTCCTTTTGTTTTTGTTAAAAACAATAATCTGTATGCTTTATAATATTAAAAAAAAAAGCGTACCTCTTTACTTCGAATAATAATACGATATTGTGAACCAAGAATGGCTGCTGCTCCGTTGCCTGGCCCACTAAAATCTTTAGCTCTCTCTTGGATAACCGAGATTATGCCATTCGAACTGGTTGAGCCAAATATTCCGTCTTTCTTTTGTTTTGAATCTAAAGATCCAATCAACGTAACGTAAGGTCTTCCTACAAAATATTTTCTAAACCAATTAACGTTGCTATCAATTTGATCCGAATCCATCGACTTGTATTCATTAAAGGAAGGTCTATTTGGCAACAATTTAGGCGATTCTTTCCTAAACCCATCGGGACTGATACAAAGCGATAAAGAATTCGAATTTAGAGTGAGACAATTTTGACATAAGATTTGCAAATTCTCCATCTGTACAAATAAGCATTATTAATTATTATGTTAATTTCGGATTATTTATATGAACCTAACTTGAAACTTGACATCATCCATCTCAATCGCTTTATTAAAGCCAATTGATATGTGCTTCCACTGATTTTCAAGCGTCATCTTTTTTGTATCAGGTGCATCGCAAGCTTGAATCAATATTTTTGTATTTTTTAAAACTTCATCAATATCTTCTTGATCGATATCGGCTTCTGTTTGAAAAAATTGTGCACATTGATCTGATATATCATCAGCAAATTCAATGAATGTTTTATAACACGAGGCAGTATCTGAGTTATTGTTTGCTGTAATCATCATCGGTTGGTTGAACGCTGTTGATTCGTTTACTGATGAGCTAAATGAATTAGTGAAAGAGAGAGGCGAAAATAAAGGATTACTTTCATCTTTGGAGCTATAATGGAGAAAGTCTGTTCGCTCAGGAGTAGATGTAGAATAAGGAGGGTAATCAGATGGACTGTCTATATACTGTATAACGTATTATTTCATTGTGTTTCTTTGTTCAATTTAGTTCCTGATAAGATCTCACCTTCGACTCATTAAACCCTTCCGTAGAGTTCGATTTTGACTGCCTTAGTATAGATTCATTTGGCCTCTGACGCCATAAAATATGACTTATTCTAGTCGTGAATCTTTCGCTATCTGATCCAATAGATATAGGTGTGAGTGAACTGGCCGATGGTCGTAGAAAATAGGATGCTTGAACCAATTTTTGTGGTATTTTGCCAGCACGTGAAGATAATGAGGATCTTTTAATTTCATCATTCTGGCTCATGATATATAAATACACACAAATTTAGAGAAGAGAAAAAATGTGTTGATTTTTTTTTTGAAGAAAAAGGGGTGAAAGGGAAAAGAAAGAGAAAAGAAAAAAAGATAAACGAGGAGTTCCCAGGGGACAAAAAATAAAGCAGATCGTATTTATCCTGCTATCTTCGATTTATTTGGCGGGATATCAACCAGTGTGCTACCATAGAGAGAATCGAGAGGTACAGCCCTCTAATGAACTAAACCTAGTCCCACTTAATGTTAGAAAACATAGAATATGATTGTGAAGTAATAAAGTTTTCATATTTTTTATATATACTCCTAATTTTCTTCATGCTAATCAACATTTACTAATGTATAAGATTTCTTTTTATACAGCTTCTCTAAAACAAACATTCTCTTTTTATTATTGTATAACAGCGCATGTTTTTGCCAAAAAAAAAAACTGGTGTAGCCAAGACTTTATTGCAGTACTACTACTTTCAACCCCCGCAACTGTCTTGTTGCAGCACTTCAAAAATCAACAGAGTTTAACCAATTCCCAATAAAGAAACCCGCACGGTCTTGTTATTGGATAAAGTCATTTTCACCAAAATGGTCCTCCTTTTTTCTTGATACTAAAATGTGGATGGTAATATAGCTTTATGTTCGTTCAAACAGTATTTCTTTTTTTTTTTTTTAAAAAAGTTATTATTCTGAAAGTTTTTCTTAGAGAAAATTAGATTTGAACAGATCAGATTTGAGGTTGTTTTTGTTCCATTTTCGGGGTCGCTTAAGTTACCATCATCAAAATTACTTATTATACGTATTGATTCATTATACCTAGCACAATTTTGATTAAGCAGACGATTCTTGGCCGAGGAGCTGTACACCCTGGTGGAGAACCGTGCGAAGCAAATTCTGATTGGATACTCTGCATTTGTTGAATGGTTTGTACACATTCAAGCCAAAAAAAAGTATAGGAGTTTCTTGAATGGCCTAGATGAAATTGAAGTGTTCCATCTTATCTGAATCTTTATCTATTTTTTCTTACAACAAGCATTAGCAGGCCTTTTAAATTTACTCAATGAATATGATAGACGATTGTTTCAGGTTTTATATTTTGTAGGATCACATGGATTTTTTTTTTTTTTGACTACTGCATAATCATTGAATTTAGGTATTTGATCGACATTGAAAGCACTATTGATCAGCGGTGCTGAAAATAAAGAAATAATTACTATTCCAATATTAAAAGTAAAGCTATGTAGCTTAAATTGAACATTTAACCTAGACAACCCAAAACATGATGCTACACAATATATCTCAAATGGCAAAAATGCCAATTTTATTTCATAGCAAGACTATTGCATTCTTATATGTTTTTTATTTAATTATGGTATATAAAACATACTTCAAGCAAGGTTTTATATTTGAGTAAAATGGTTAATTATACTTTCATATTTTTTTTTTTAAAAAAAAGATAAGGCATGTCTAACAGTACAATCAGACCTCGATGAACGCATACCCATAACCAACTATATGGTATACAACATGCATTTATTCACACAGCTATAAGTGGTTCTATTGGATATTCTATGCCAGATATATCGGAATTCACCTTAGATGTAAAAGTATGCATTTATCTGTCATGCATTTATCGAAGTTTGAGTGCATAAAGTTGTAATTTTATGGTAACAAAGACTTTTCCAACAAACAAGAAAATTATAATGAGCCATGATATACGATTTAGCCCTCTCCACAAATAACTATGGAAACCGCAGTTGAACAAGAGATTAGTGATAGGAAAAAACTTGGATTTTAAACAATGTATTTGTGAAATAATTGCCATTCCTAACAGGTCATAGTGTAGTCTCAAATACTTTAATTTACTCATTTGTTTAAGTATCTGCAGATCAATATTACGTAAGCTATGCAATCTATTCAGAGAGCTATTGAATTTACAAGTATTAACTTTAAAATTGATATTAATAAGAAATTGATATTATAAATAATCAATCGTTCACGTATTTATTAGACGATAAATAGCTTACCTATCCTCTTTTTAACATAAAATTCAATATAATAAAAAAAAACAACATCAATGATAAAGTTTCCTTTTTTAATATTCATTGGTGCGACATAGTTTGCCTAAAGAAGGTTTTTTACTCCTTAAAATAGATGGAAGCTAATTGGTTTACCTCCTTTTTCAATTCTAATTTTCAATTGTTTTATTGCTTATAAGTGACTATTCGTTTATATTGTTTGTAGTCCTCTCAACGTGATAAAACAATGTAGCATAGTGATTTTCTCGTTTTCTATGCTATTGACTTTCTTTATTTTATGCACCTCTTATAGTATGTTTTGAAGATTTACATCATAACTAGACATCATGGTAAAGAAATCTTGTTTTCCTGAAACATACCATCAAAAAACTTTGGATAGTTTGCAGTGGCATAAACGAAATAACTTTAAAAAATTGATCTTCATCTAAAAGGAACATGATTGACTATGTTTTAGTTGAAGAATCTGGAAGACTTTCCAAAGCAACTACCATAGTACATACGCTATTAAAATAAATGTAATGTATATGGTTATTGCAGTCTGGTGAATCTATTTTGAAGCAATCAAGTATTTCCAACTGGAGACATTTGCGATAGTTTTAATAGCATTGTACTTGATACTACATAATATAAAATAGATGTAGATGATAGCAAGAAAGTATTAGAAATTTTTTTGATTTAGAGCATAAATTCTTTCTTGGGTCTAGACAACTATGATTTGGATCAAAACCACTTATAGTTTGATCATTTACTTCATTATTTCCAGATCAGAACTAGACGTTAAAAATTGTCTTTGATATATATGATAATATAAATAAGTAAAGAGAAGTGTAGTGAAGATAGTATTGAAATAGCTAAAAACCACATTATCCTCATTTAATATGTAAAATAACGAAGATAAAGACATTAAGAAAAAGAAAAAACCCAGCCTTAGCGAGATTCATTTATCAAATTAGAGTGTGGGACAAAATAAGCTGACATATTTCGACTTTGAAAATATATAAAGGCCAAAATCCTTACAGCTTTTTCAATTATTATTAAATTTATTTATCCATTCGTATCCAAGAAAAGAATATGAAAAACTTTATGAAAATTGCTTATCTCTTTGCTCTTTTGGCATTCCTAGCTGCCACTGTTGCTTCCAATCCTGTTGAACGCCGTGATGCTGGTAAGCTCTTTTCTAATTACCAAAAATATAATTATTTCACTAAAATTTACTAAAATGAAAAATGGCTAAAAACCATTATAGTAAAACGCGACGACGAGCCTACTAAAGACCATGGTGGAGACCATGGTGGAGACCGTGGTGGAGACCGTGGTGGAGGCCATGGTGGAGGCCATGGTGGAGGCCATGGTGGTGGATACTACCCTCCCCCTCACTATTATCCTCCCCCTCACTATCATCCACCTTGGCATGGACACTATTGATTTAAAGACTCCAAAATTTCAAAGCAAATGATTGCTGTCCCACATGTAATAAGTTAGTCGTTATCATGATACTATCAGGCTACTTAAAATAAAGTGTGATTATTTATTCTCTATGAAGTTCTTCGGAAATCATAGCAAAGTATAATAGTATATTTAGTAAATGTCTTGAAATGAAATATGTCTTTTTTTAAAACTCTGAAAATGTAATTGAATCAAATAGTCCAACCAGAAACACGTAGCTATTCCATATGTGTTGGGATTAACTTGAACATTATCATACTTTATATGTTTTGTTTTAAGAAAATTTTCCTGCATCGGATATAATACTTATTTTTCTCTTATTTTTGCCTATTAGAACCCTCCAAGAGTTTGGGCTATTTACAACGATTTCACTTTTTATTTGAGAGACTTTGGTTACGGTCTACCGAAACAGAACAAAAAAAAAAATCGGTTAAACATAGTGATTCTGTTTTCACCGAATAATATTATTAAATAAAAAGACATGGTTTTTTCCTTTTTTTTTTTTGACAAAGACTTTTATTTCAAAACTATGAAAAATCTTCTCAGCTTAGCTTGTTCATTGGTTCTCGTGAGCTCTGCTCTTGCGAATATCTCTCTTAATGAAGTATACTCTCTCCCAAATGCTGATCTTGGACAGACGGGAGATAACGAATTTGTCAAAGTTGAACGTAAAAATCATATTGAAAGATAGAAATGAAGAATATAAAATCTGATTTTTTATTCGATTTATTTATAGCTCAAGCAGTAGTCCTTGAAAGAAGAGAGGAAACTGCTGTTGATGATAACAATGCTGGTGCTGGTGCTGATGATGCTGACACTGACGATGCTGACACTGACGATGCTGACACTGACGATGCTGATACTGACGATGCTGATACTGACGATTCTGATGCTAGTAGAGGTCATCACAGACCTCCTCCTCCTCATCATCGTCCTCCTCCTCCACCCCATCATCGTCCTCCTCCTCCACCCCATCATCGCCCTCCTCCTCCACCCCATCATCGTCCTCCTCCCCCACCCCATCATCGCCCTCCACCTCCACCCCATCATGGTCGCCCAAATGACGACTGATATTCTGAAATTTATTTAATGAGGAGGGTGACTAATTTCTTTTATATATATTTATGACTACAATAAAATAAATTGCTTTCTTCAAATGATTTTTAATGTACACTTTTTCCGTTATAATTTATCAGTTTGGTGTTGTGTAAGAATGAAATGTCGCTGGTTTAAATAATAAAATGTCATTGATTTACAACTAAAATGTAGCTGACCCAGAATTAAAATGGCGCTAGCCCACTATTTAGGCCTGCTAAATGATGCTTTATTTTACCAGCCTATTGGAAGAACGCAGATCTTTTGTAACTTTAATTTGATCCAGAGTCCAAAAAAAAAGCTCCGAGAATATGTGTCAACTTCATCTAAAAGTCTGAACCCCTTTTCATTCATTCAACGGTTTCTTCATAATCTAATACCCATGATATATCTATGTCTCAAACTAATCAAGATGTAGAAAAGAAGACATTTCTTTATATTTTCTTCTTGAACTTCTTTCTTTCACATTCTTTCTAGTCTCAAGAGAAAAAAAAATGAAGTTGCTATCTGTTTTATTGTGCTCGATCGCAATGGTCAGGTTTACTACTGGTAATAATGCGCCTATGAATAATGATTTATACTTTCATCATCATCCAAAAGCTGCTCGTGAACTAGCTAAAAGTAGTGCACAAAAGTATCAGAGACGTAAAGTATTTTTTTTTTAAAAAATAAAAGGTATTGTTTATATATGTATTGAATTTCATTTTATGTAGCTCCAAGCGCAAAATATGGTCCTTCTGGTGGTTGGTCTGACCCAAATGAAGAATTGCCATTTAGTTGGAATCAGCCACCTCAGCGCTACCAATATGAAGATCGTACTAGACGCTACAATCGTGCCCATTTTAACTATGGTGGAGGAGATAAGAAGAAAGATGCCCTCCCTTATACAAAAGATGGTGGTATTGACTGGAAATCTATCAAGGCTACTTATGGAGGTCCTTCTGAAGAGGATCCCTATAATAGAGGTGGTGGCTATTATAGAAACCGATATGAAGAACCTGAGGTGTATAACATGGCAGACTTTTATAACCCAGGTCGCAACTTGTTTTCAAAAAGGGCTGGAGGCTTAAAACTTGCTGGTGTAGTTCCAAACGATGGCTACAATCGTGGTGTTGGTACATTTTATGATCTTGAAACACATAAAGGTGTATGTGGTCAGCAATACAAGAATGACCAACTAGTTGCAGCTGTCAAATTAGACAACAAGGATCTCTGTGGTAAGAAAGTCGAGGTTACCGGTCCAAACAATAGCACCATTGAAGTTACCATTGTAGATGGTTGTAAGACATGCGAGGAGAATGATCTTGACCTTAGTCCAGCAGGTAAAACTAAACAAATATATAAATAGATTGAAAAAAATGCTAATCTTGTCTCTTTTCATAGCTTTTGAAAAACTTGGTGAATTTAGCCATGCAACTATTCCTATCAGCTGGAAATTTGTTTAAATTTTCAATAACACACTGTAAAAAATAAAAATAAAATATATGCATTTAAACCTACATTTTCATGCTAAATTTTCATGATTATATTTTTTATCATGGATCTAAGCCTTTCCTTTTTTTTCAGAATGTCGATATATATATATATATATATATATTTGCTAGACTCTCGTTTTAACTACTAATATAGTTGAAAATATTGAAATTAAAAAGAAATTTTATGTAATTTTATATTAGCAGATTGGCTGGTTACATTTTTTAATGAGAGTGATAGGAGGGTGCTACCTATTATTTGTTGAGAATAACTTTTTCTCCATTGCGGAGTCAACAGCATTTCTACCTTAGTGCATTTGATCACAGTTGTCCCTCGTGTGTAACTCTATATCCTTAGAGATCATCGATTCTTTAGATAGGTCTTTATCTACCATTCTACGTCTACCACATGCGGCTCTCTTTGTTGATTTTGATCCGAATCCACTACTTATATGTTATGAAGAACTCTTTTTTTTTTCCAATTTTGATAGAGTCCACCAAAACTTTTGAAATGTTCTTTAGCAATTTGTTAAAAATAACGTAAATTGCCTTCTTCAGCTATTACTCATAGAGAGGGTCGTTTTTCATGAGACAATTGAATTCCCAGGCTTTATTGCTGATTCTCTATCTATCTTGTCTCTCTTTGAATTAGTATTAGTAATCCACTCTAGGACGCATTGATACCACCATTAACAGACGAAATTTCTTCCATATCAACCTCTAGAGTGCTTATCTTCCAATGTCTTTACCTTGTGCTTCCTTTACTTATCAGATACAGCGCTATATATCTCTAATTTCTTATAGAGTTCATGAGGAGCAAAAAAAAAAAAAAGCATAACAGTCTAGGCATTTGGGGATTACCTAAGTATATTAAAAAAAAAAATGGATGTGTATTTTCAAATGCATAACACCATAAAAAGAGATAGTTTGTTTTTGGAAAAAATAGTCAATTCTGGAAATGTTTTATTTTTGTTGGGTTTTAAAAATATATTCTCTCTCAACCTTTTTTTCTTTCTTTTCTTCTCAACTTTTTCTTTTTTTTTTATTCACTTTGATACACTTCTTTAATATTTCTTTTTTTATAATAAAAAAGGGATGAAGTTTAGTGTACTGACTTTATTGTTGGCAAGTGCCACAACTTTATCGAATGCAGCGTTGTATACTCCAGGAGGAAATATCCACAGGTTTGATTTTTAATTTAAACGCGAGAGAAAAAAAAGTTGTATTAACTTAAAATGTACGGTAGGAGGTTAAATAGACTTGCGGTAGATACTGCAGAAGCAAAAGTCTCTTTGCCCGAGAAATATGGCCCTTTTTATTTTGATCAACCCATCGACCATTTCTCGTTGAACGAGACGACGTTTAAACATCGATACTGGGCAAACACAGATTGGTATCAGCCAGGTGGTCCTGTGATTTGTAAGCCACGAAGCACTTTATTTTACATGATAAACACAAATGCATTATATTAATTCATGTACACTTACATCTTAGTGTATAACGCCGGAGAAACACCAGCAGATGATAGATCTCTTTATGTAACAAATTCAACAATGGCGGAATTGGCGAGAAGCTTGAATGGTATTGTTGTAGTGATGGAACATAGATTTTATGGTGAATCTCTTCCTGCTCCAGTAAGTAAAATAAACAAACTGCAACCAAGGTTTATTTTCTAAATTTATTACAATAAATAAACAAACACTATACATGATTGTGCAAAAAGGATTTCTCAGCCGAATCGCTTGCTACCCTTACGACAGCTCAAGCCTTGGAAGATATGGCATCATTTATAAAGTTTTTAAAAGTAAATACTATCTAGAAAATAATCGCTCATGGACACGTACTGACAAATTTATACATTGAAATTTAGTTCCCCGAGCTTGGTGCTGAAATTCCCCCCGCTCCAGAAACCAAGTATATCGTTTATGGAGGTAGTTACAGTGGCAACTTGGCAGCGTGGATGAGACAAAAATACCCACATTTGGTTTTTGCTGCCGTACCATCTTCAGCACCAGTACAAATGAGTTATAATTTTTATCAATATTTCGATCCAATTCGTAAATATGGACCCAAGCACTGCATCAATGCTATTCGTGCCACCGTTCTTTATGCAGATCATATTTTATTTAGTCCAGTTGATCAGGCTAAAAAGAGACTAAAGGAAAGCTTTGGTATGACAGAAAGAACCCACGATGATGACTTTGCAGAAGGTAGACACTATGATATAAAAATATATTCCTGTATATGGTGTATTAATACTTCTGCCCTCCCCCCCCTTTTTTTTTTTGTTTTGGTTTCAAACCAACAGCATTAAGTTATCCTTTGGGCTTATGGCAAGAAATGTCACCTACTTCTAATCCATTTGTTGATGAATTCTGTTCGCTCTTTGATGATCTTGATACTGTTCACGACTATGTCAAAGCTTATGGTGGTTATGTAAAAAAGAAATTGGAAAAAGCCTGTAAAGATGAAGATAGTATTGATGAATGTATCGATACTCACGACCCCCAAGCACCCATGTATCGTGACAACACTGACGAGTCACGCGCTTGGTTCTGGCAAGTATGTACCGAATACGCCTACTGGCAAACAGGTGCACCCATTTGGCGACCCACCATTGTATCCCGCAAATTAAATACGCGCTGGTACCAACGTCAGTGTCCTCTCATGTTTGGTGAGCATGGAGTGCCAAAGTTCCCTACTTGGCGCGATATCAATAAAGAGTATGATGGCTGGTACATTAGTTTGGACCGTGTTTATTGGCTCGATGGGGAGTATGACCCCTGGAGGTGTCTCGCTGTTCAAAGTGAGGATGCACCAAAACGACATGGATGGAATGAAGATGCCAGATTTGATATTTTACCAGAAGCTGTTCATCATTGGGTAAATAACCATTATACGACAAAAACTATTTTCTAGGATTATTCATTTTTTTTTTTTTTCTTCCAACAATAGGATTTCTTCGCCACTGATTCTGTATCAGCCGAAATCAAAGATACACAGAATAGAGTACTTGAAGCAATAAGAGATTGGATCAAAGAAGCTGATGCCAACCATGAGGAAGATAGAACTCCATTCAATTATCAACATATTTCTCAATAAAGTTGTTATTCTTGGCGGTTTCTTGTTTATTGATCATAGTAAATAGCTTTACTTTAATGAAATAACAACAGTAAACATGGACTTCCTTTTAAAGAAGCCTTTATGTACTAATAAATACGCTTAGTAGTCAAAGAGACATCTTCATCTATTCCTAAATAGGATACAATCACTGTAAATAATAGTCTTAACGCTAACGTATAGACACTTCAGCTTTTTTGTGTTCAAAAACACTTTTGCATATATTTATCTTGAAAAAGATGGATAGATTGCCTTGACGTGTTAACCCAATCCAGGCTTTTTTTTTTTTTAATCTGTAAGATTAATCTATTTATTGCTCTTTTTGATCATTCCCTTCACTGAAAGGAGGGCTTATCACCTTCATTTGTTTCCAAATACAATTTCTTGTATAAATTTAACTTTGGTTAATACAGAGTCAATGACAAAGATATATCAAGTCGACTCTGTTTCCGTGCTGTACAACCTAATGAAGCGACTTTCTATTTCTTTTTCACAAACAGCAAGGGAAAACCGTGACAAATCTAGAATTTTCAAAGCGATACGAAATTTGGAATCTTACCCGAAGCTGTTCATTATTGTGTGTGTATGTGTATGAGATGAAATGTTTCCTTACACAGCTATTTTTTGTTCTAATGTAGTATTTCTCTGTCCAACCCAAGAAACAAACTGAGTTTTTGCATTAAAGAAGCGGATGTAAGCAATGAAGGTATTCCCTTTTTCAGCTACCAAAAGATTTCACAATCCACTATTTTCCCACGCTAGTGTCTAAATATTACACGTTTGCCCATGGCTGTCTTAATCATACGATAGGATTTTTGGTTATTAAGAATTCAGGTTTACCCATACATAATAAGATCAGCAAGATACACTCAGAGTGAGTGGGTAAACTTTTTTTTATTATAAAAATTAATTAATTATTTTTTTTTTCTCTTCCTTCTTTTCTTTTTCTTTAGCCCTTCCCTTTAAATACTATGACAACCAAAAGCATTGAATTGGATGATCTAGACCAAACGATAAACAATAGTAAATCAGACAATATTACAACTGCTGAGGATACTGTATCCAGAGCGCCTTCGAAGAAGATGAAAACCAAAGACTCAAAGAAAAGCAAGTTGTTTAATAATAAGAGCTGGTTACTCTGGTGGAATTCAGAAGAATGGTGGTCTTGTTGGATCGGTCTTATATTTTTTGGTTGCATTGTCGGTGCAGTCAACCATGGCATTCCTCCACCAGAGTTTTTAATTTGGACACATAATCCCTTTAGCACCTTTGCTTCAGTAGGAAATTACAGTCTTTTAGTTATTTTTGTGGCAATGGGCCTTTTGCTCTGGTTAGCATTGGGCATGACAGGTGTTGCTCATTGGAAACGTTTTCCATTAGGCTATGTTTTTGTCTTTACCGTGGCTTTGGTTAGCAAAATGCTGGCTAGTAATGGTATTATATATATATATTTAAAAAACAAAGCAAAAAAGTCTTTTTTTTTTTTTTTTAATCTTTTCAATCCAGAAACCCTTCATAGTGCGAGTATTGGTGACTCAATTTGGGCAATTATATTGGGCTGTTTTGTGCGCAATGTTTATTCAATGATTTTCAAGTCAAACATTTTACCACCTGTCCTTAAGGTCGCACAACAAACTGAACTTTATATCGCCATCAGTTTAGTACTCCTCTGCATTGACATTAGTGTACTTCGTCCACTTGCCCCTCGTGCATTATTTGTAAGTTGGATCGATACACCCACTCTGTTTATGGTGGTGGCCCTTTTTGGATGGAAAGTACTCAAGATTGATACGCAAACTGCCATCATCATGTCCGGGGCCACTTTTATCTGTGGTTCATCAGCAGCCATTGCATTGGGTGCAAGCATGGGTGTCCCTCAAAAGACAGAAATGCCAATAGCCATTATCTCCATCTTTACTATTCCTAGTATCATTGCATTGCCTTATGTCGCCAAGAATTTGGGCCTGAGTGCCACTGTAAGCGGTGCGTGGTTTGGCGGCTGTGTTGACTCAACCGGTGCCGTTATTGCAGCTGCAAGTATTTATGGTGATAAGGACGCTATCAATACATCTGCTGTCGTAAAGATGATGCAGAACGTTTTGATTGGACCACTCTCGGTGTTAATGGCATGGGCATGGTCCCGCTATGAATTACAAGCAGCCTATCGACGTGAGGAAGAATTGTTACGCAACGAAGCCTCTTCGATTGCGTCCTCAAATGCAGTACAAGCAAATGACCCCTCTGTTACATCTGAATCACTTGAAGACAGTCATACACCTTCCGTTAAACATCCACGTAACATCCATGGTCCTTCTCGACCTAAAGAAAAGGCTTATGTGTTACTATGGAAACGATTTCCAAAATTCGTACTTGGTTTTATTATTACAGCTGTTCTGTTCAATACAACCATTGATGATGATGATGATAAACGCTCATTAGTAAACTCATTCTGTTTTTATGTTTCCGAATGGTTCTCCACACTTTCATTTGTTAGTATCGGACTTGGCTTGCAGTTGAACGACATGAAACAGAATATACGTAGTTTAGGAAAGCTGGTAACTCTTTATATTATTGCACAAATGGTCGATATTGTTGTCACTTGTGTTTTAGCATGGACCGCATTTACTTATCTTTAGAACGATTTTAGAAGTGTATAAAGTAATAAATAAACAATATATATATATATATATATATATATCGCATTAACGTTACATAATATAATATCCTATTATTATATATCTATTTATCGAATCTAGAATAAATATATTGCTTTATATTTCCTTTATTGTTAAATAAACTGTAGGTAAATCGATAATTTCCGGTTTATTCCATGAGCCCGTCTATTCAAGACTTGGACGTTGTTATTGTTGGTTTATTCCATTGAAATTAGGATTGTAAGAAGGTTATTCAATCAAAGCTGATATTCATTGAACAAAACCAGCAAAATTATTCTTGAAACTCTCTCTCTTCAAAACAGTAAATAACAGCACCAATATTTGAGCTACCTAACAAATTTATATTGTACATGAAATGGAGTGAACGGAACTGATATATTGGTACTGATCCGTTTTATTAACTATCAAATCAGTTAAAATAAACTCTGACCTTTCGGAATTTACTTTTTTTTTTTTTTTTCTTTTCTTCTTCTTTTTTCTTTTCTTCCTTATTGAATACTATATCTATATATATATACTCACAGATACATGTGTATACATCTATATACATTATTTTATGAAAACAGCAACGAATAACACGTATAAAAAACATAAAAGACAACAGACATCCGTTGGTCTAGGCATTGTGACTAAACTGATAGACAATGATGAATACTTCAATACAAAATGCTGTCGCTCCTTAACAAGTTCAGTCATACCTTATTCTTCATCCGTATCGGGATCAAACTTTGATTTCATCTCACCAACCAAAGAGAATGGAATGCCATTTCTATTTCCTGAAGATGGTATTATACCATTACCAAGCCCGGCTCAAATCATCACCACACCTTCCACATTAGAATCGATAAAATATCCCAGCATCATGAGCCGTATTCCCATCCTATCTCATACGCTCAGTACCAATAAAACAAACATCATACCTTCACTATCAGAGCAACCCATGTTGGGCGATATAGACGAACCCAATTATAAAACAGCCATGATGAGAGAACACAATTTTCCGTCGCCAATGGGGGGTTGTGAGGAGGACAGTGCTTTAATCGGAAAAAACATTTGGACATATCGAATAAAGAAACTATTGGGCGTGGGTGCTTTTTCAAAGGTGTTTTTAGCAGAAAATATTCATGATGAGAGTCAAGTTGCTGTAAAGATGATTAATAAAATGAGAAGAACTACAGATCCACGGATAAGGTCAAGTATTGAAAGGGAAGTTGGGGTACTAAAGGTAAAAAAAATAAAAAAGAAAAAAAAAAAACAAAAAAAAAACGAATTTCTATTATTTATGTCCTCTCCTTTTTTAGTTTATTCAGCATAAAGGTATTGTGCAAATGATAGCCACCATGGAGACCGAACATCATCTATGTATCGTGTTGGAATATATCAAAGGAGGGGAGCTTTTTGATTTTGTACAACGTATGCACAGTCGTTTACATGCCTCTGATAAAGATATGGTGGATGAACTGGTGATAAAGCGTTTATCACTCGAGCTAATACAGATTGTCGATTGGTTACACCATCATAACATTGTACATCGTGATCTCAAATTAGAAAGTAACTATATAAATATGTATATCTTTTTCATTCATTTTGCTTACTTTTTTTATTTTTAGATATTCTCGTTTATTTTGACAGTAACGGTGATCCACATCTAAAAGTGACAGATTTTGGATTGGCACGCGTGATCAATCCCGAATCACCTATTTTAAGTACGCGATGTGGAAGTGAAGAGTATGCTGCACCTGAGATTGTTCAAGGTTTAGGTTACGATGGAAGATCTACTGATACTTGGGCCATAGGGATCATCCTTTATGCCATGCTCGTTGGATACCTTCCATTTAACTATTTTATGGAAAAGGGTGAGCGCCTATCCCATTTATTTCATCGTATCATGCGTGCGCAGGTCAATTGGCCAGGCGATAAAATTAGTTTGGAGTCAAAGGAGGTTGTAGAATGCTTGCTTAAGCGTCATCCAGAGAAGCGAATCAAGCTGAGCGAAATTCCAAGTTTGCCTTGGTTTCATTCATGACAATAGTATCTTGAAAAGATAAATGTGGAGGTATTTGTCGACATGGAATACAAAAGATATCTATTTCAAAAGAAAATAAAAAAAAAAACCCCCCCCCCATTTTTATATTATGCATCTACATATATCCACTATTCAATCTACAAAAGCGTCAAGTACTTGCATATAAATTAAAATCAAAACCAAATCAGCTAGCCTTTTGTTAGATGCTTATTACGTAATAAAGGAGATGATGTTGATTACTTTTTTTTTTTTTTTTAGTCTTTTTATATATCGTTTTATACATAAAAAGAGATATAGTTCACAATGATGATGATGGCAAACTTATCATCATGTGATAGATAAATGAGAGAGGGTTTAACGAGGTTGAGGTCACAAGAATTAAGAAACAGTGATTGGATTATAGTTAAAAAAAAAAACGACGTCAGTTAAATTATTTAAACCGGTCATACTTAAATTTATTTTTGGAATACAAAACACAAGAATCTTTGTTTCTTTATTTCTTTAAAATCATATCTCATGAGTATATTTCGAAGAAGACCTGACTTGGCCGACGTACATCTACCGGAAAGAGATGCCATCATATTGGATAAATATACACGTAGAATGAAAAGATTTGATGAGATGATCAAAGTGTGTTGTTGTTGGATCGGATACGATATATTGTTAGGTAAAGACTACTACTACTACGATCAATGATGATGATACTAAAGCTATTATTATTGCTATGATAAAGAGTTTATACCAATAGTTGGCAAAGTGATATCTTTAATGTTTGCCATGTCCATGTATAAATTGGCATGCCAAGCCGATCTTCCTCGATCTATTAAACAGAGAATGTTGTATCATATCACAGTTGACTTCTTGGTAAGGCTTGCTTATAAGGGCAAATATGATTGGTTGATATTGATATACTATATAGCTTGGGCTTATACCCATTTTAGGTATCTTGTTGGATATCTTGTACCGGGCGCACAGTAAAAACACAAGAATATTAAAGCAGTATTTATATGAAAGAGCAAGGAATGGATCAGCAGAGGCAGAGAAAAAGGCGTTGAACATAACAAAAGTGGAAAAGCAGCCTTTAACAAAACCGACCAGTGAAATGATCATGGATCAACCACAATAAGAAATATTTATAGTAACTTTGTGTGTAAAAATAAAAATAAAATCAAGCTCCACCCCCTTATTTTTTATATTTTATTATTATATTTTTCTCTCTTTTCCTTTCTCTTTTACTTTTTTTTTTTTTTTTTTATTTAAAAACGTTATTAGACTGTGATGAAAGGTATAATATGAGCTTCCAAGCCAATCCCAAATAGAAAACTAACCAGACAAACAAAAAAAAAACTCCCCTTTTTAAAAAGCTGCAAACACAGAAAACGAAGCAACTCCTGTTGGAGCACTTGCACCAAAGGCTGAAATAGTTGAGAATACAGTGGTCACGGAGCCTAGCAACCATAACGATAACACCTCAAATAACAGCAATAGCAGCAACGAACTTAAAACTGAGAACAAACCAGCACCACAAGCAACAATAGAAGACAACACTCCTGCTCCAGTTGCTGCTGTTAATGCAGCATCTACCGAGATGCCGCCTTATAAGCCTATACCAGATGCTTTACTCTTTGAAATGAAACATAAAAGAGACAAGTTAAGAAGCCTGGATGAGGAATTAAATTATTATAGGCGCGCTAATGCCGAGCTTGTCGACCAGAAGCGAGTTATGGAGGAGCGAAAGGCACTGCGCCAAAAGGACCAAAAGCAGTTGCTTGATAACTACAATGAGCATATTCGCTCTAGACGAGCCACTAATGACGACACGAATACCATTCGTATGAAATTAAAGGATCTTAAGATGATGATTAACGACTTGAGTGCCGAGCTCGTCCAACACTGTGACCAAACAACCGCAACAAAGGCCATCATTTCTTTTTGGGTCAATTTGCACGAACCGATTTCAAAGCTGGGAACTCCACTTCCGAGCAATCGAATTATGATGCTGACCGAAAAGTTTCTCATGGATGTGCTTGTGCAAAATATGAACTACAATAGCTTTACAGGTTTAAAGATATCGCCACCATACACCCGTCTTCATGCCTGGTTTGATAAATACGAGCCCAATTTTTGCACCCGTCTTAGACAGGAAATTGCAAAGGTGGTTGTGCAAAACAATACACCCAACTCGGATATTCAGGCAGAGATAAACAAGCTAAATAAGCGTATGTACGCATCGCTTTATAGCTCTTTACTCAAGGCGTATCCCTTTATCGAGGCACACGATAGCAAGGAACAGGATCCAAACAAGCAGTATCAGGGAAAGATCAAATCCATGGTGGAGTTGGCTTCAGTTATTGGTTATGCAGTGCGTGGTCAGGAAGTGGAGATTGCCGCTGCTGCTGTAGGTGAGGGATCCGAGTGTCTTGATACAAAGACCATGATTGACGAGGATGGCCAGACTTCTGGTGTTATTCAATTCTGTGTGTGTCCTCCTTTTATTATGTATGGTAATCGCACAGAGGTTTTGGAGAAGGCTAGAGTGCTTTGTAGTCCTCTACCAGCAAAATAATTTTTTTTTTTTACTGCAAAAAAAAAAAGATATACCAAATATAATAAATAGGCAAAACAAACAAACATGTTACTTGTGTATATGCATACATATGGATGTATTGAAATAAACCACCTTCTTATATTCTCTTTCTTGTGTATTATTTTTTTTTATTACAAGTACTATTTTCTACTTCTTTCTCCAGAACCAAAGAACTTTCTAATTGAACCTTTATACTCGAATGGTAAAAAGGGAGGTTCTCGGATTTGAAATACTTTGCTTGCCTCGACATCTTTTGGTAACCAAATTCGAAAGGCTGCACGATCAAACACACCTGCTAATGTAACCCAACCAACACCTGAAAAACTAAAATCAACAGTTCCATGTGAGCGATGCTCTCCACTCACTTTAACTATACCAGGAATAGGTTCAAGAGAATCTATGCGTAGGATAGATTCATCTTTGACACGTCTATTTGGGTTGGTGGTTGCTTCAAACGCTTCTGCTGGCGGTAATTTCGCTGTTCGAGTCATGTGTGGAGCCAAAGGACTAAATAATGTCATAAGAACAGGTTGATCTGACTCCAACAAGTCCACCCGAATAAGAGGCTTCAGTATCAATGATTTCCCTGGTTCAAGCTTATATGTAACTGGATTCATTTCCTTTTGATTGACAACCTTTTTCTGTTCGTTATAGCCAAGTTGGTGAATGAGCTGTTGGTCATTAATAACACCCGGTGTATCGATCAAGAAACGATCACGACTGACAAATCTCTTTTTCTTCCAATTCTCCTCCTCTTCCAGTCCATAGTTCACCATGCCTAGAGCGTGTAAAGGGATTTTGATTGTTCCCATTGTCGTACCTGGAACAGGCGAGCTTGTTATTTTATACTTTGCCTTGATCTCTGACTTGAACTTCCGTCCTTCCGAGTCCAAGGTACCTCGGATTTGTGACATGAGTCTGTTCACAAGAGCTGATTTACCCACATTCGTACATCCTACCAAATAAATATCATCCGTAGGTCGTCTCTCATCGTCTATTCTCTTCATTAGTGTTGGTACACCCCACCCCTTCTTTGCACTGATCAACGACACTGATAAAATCTGGTTGGTTGGAATACCCTGACGCTTTAGGTGCTGTACAATCCAATCCTTGATGCGCTGCTCATGCTTTCTTGCCGAGGAAGGTAGTATATCCATCTTGTTTGCTGCGACCATAATACGTGTCCCGGGATTTTCTGATAGTAATTGAGGTAATTGACCTAACGAACCAGGCAAGTCGGTGACATCAATGACTGCTACGGTTAAGGGGTCTGTTTTCGTCTTTAAAAAGTCGAGTGAACCGTATTGTTGTGTTGCTCTAAGAAACTCGGGTGTTGACGTTGTTGTCGGTTTATTATGGTGATCCAACATGTAACACCTTTGACATACCTCACGTGTTGTCTTTTGTTCCTTTACGTCTATTGCCTCCTCTTGTATTTTATCATCGCTCTCGCCTTCCATCATGGATCGAATCTCAGGATCTAGGTTTGCAACTAATTCTCTATACTCTTCATTACTCAAGTTTTTCTTGGTTTCCTTCTTTGCTTTCCCTCCAGAAGATGGATTACGGTCTGCGACATAGTATCCTGGTTTGCTGTTATCTTCGGTCTGAAAGGGTGCACCGCAGCCAGGGCAATCGCCTGTTGGAATGGAAGTCAAATAGCGTCTATGTATACCATAAGACCCTTGTAATCGGGCACCTAATGAGCCACAGATCTTTGTTGGGATCGGCAGTCTACTGGCTGTAAAGACTGGAGATAATTTTCTATAATTAAATAAGAGACGTAACGCGGATGCTCTATACATTATTAGAATAGTAATGATAATAGAAATGATCTCATTCCACATGCATATATAAATATCTTTTTTGGTGGTGGTGGTGACCTGCCAGAAAATACAAAGTCACGGAATATTACCCAATGAATTTCAACATCTCGTGAAGAATCGATTCATGATGCGAAAGAAGATCTCGGTTCGGTTTATTGTATAATGAAAAGGTGAGCAGATGCATAATGAAAAGGAGAAGGGTCGTTTTAAGACGTTTAATGGGTTATATATTTTTTTTTTTAATATAAACTCTGATTTTAAATGTTTTTATCTTATTACAGATGGAAATGTATCACCTCACCGAACACATGGATTCAATAAAATGCCATGCAATTCAAATGTGTGATATATTGTCTTTTGGACTAAAACCATGTCGACCTTTTGAAAGAAAAAAAGAAAGGCAGACCTGATCAGAGGTACAGTGAAATTTGACCACCGAAATGATTGTGGGTAAAACAAAACATCAAGTTATTTCAAGTATTATTTTAATGCTTACCAACTATTCTTAAAATCGATCTTGTTATCTTTTTTTTATATATAAAAGTAAAGTAATATGATAAATACTTTGACATGCACCTAAATGCTTATTTTTAAGACGTTATGATACGAGCAGTGCATGGAAGAAGATATGTCTGAACTTAAAAAAAAAAACGCTGATAACTTTGTTTTTTTTTAAACTTTCGTTGTTGAATAGACGCTCCTATTATTTACCGGTGTTTTTATTATTATTATTATTATTCCTTAAAATAACGATACTATTGCATTCATCTCATCCTTAATGAGTTCCTGTTTTTATTTTTCTGGTTTTTGTGATGTTGTCATAGTTGTAATTTTCCCACGAAGATTGCCGTAAATGGCAAATCGTAGTTTTTTTCACACGGTCAAAGGATATAACAGCCCCATCACCCTTTTTTTTTTTTTTTTTTTTTTTGTCTACTCTTTTTTTCTTTTACGTTTACTATTTTTTATTTTATAAAGAAGAGATAAAACAAAAACTAAAAATGATTAGAATGTTTCGCTCAGCTACCTATTTGAATCAAACTTTAAAGTTTGCATCAAGCTATAATAAAAGAGCATTTGCTACTTCTATTAGGGTAAAGACAAAAGCCTTTTCTTTTCGTGTATGCTTGACCATAACTAACTCATACTTATATCTAAATAGAATTTGAACACACCTGCACTAGAGTCAAAAAACAACGAAGTCTTAAATACCAGAAGTTCTTTGAACTTTGATAAATTTACCAGCGATTTAAAATTCATCCAGCAAGCTCAAGAGACACTTAGTTCTTATCGTGTCATGGATCACACTGGTACCGTACTAAAAAAAGAACACGATCCTAACTTGCCAAAGGAAGAAGTCGTTAATTGCTACAAGAAAATGCTGCTTCTACATACAATGGATGGCATACTATATGATGCTCAAAGACAAGGTCGTATCAGCTTTTACATGACCCATTATGGTGAAGAGGCTATGATTGGTAGTGCTATAGCATTAACATCGGATGACGTGATTTTTGGCCAGGTACTTTTATATAATAGTATATTCCAAGTTTGAGATGTCCCATTCACCTTTTTTTTTTTATACATCTATATTGTACCTTAATTAGTACCGTGAAGCATTTATGTTGTTATACCGTGGTTTTACTGTTGATGATATGGTGAATCAGTGCTTTTCAAACGATTTGGATGCCGGAAAAGGGCGCCAAATGCCAATCCATTACGGATCAAAGAAATTGAACTTTCAAACCATTTCATCTCCACTTGGCACCCAAATTCCTCAAGCTTCTGGTGCTGCTTATGCATTAAAGTTATCAGGTTCGAATGCATGTACTATTTGTTTCTTTGGCGAAGGTGCTGCTTCAGAAGGTGATTTTCATGCAGGTCTCAACATGGCAGCCACCTTGAAATGTCCTGTTATCTTCTTTTGGTAAACTTTATTACATAGTTGATATTGAGATTATGCTGGATTAACACATTATTATTTACTCTTTAAAAAAAAAATAGTCGTAACAATGGTTTTGCTATTTCTACACCTTCCTCAGAACAATATGTGGGTGATGGTATTGCCAGTCGTGGTATTGGATATGGTATTGAAACTATACGGGTTGACGGTAACGATATTTGGGCTATTTACAATGCAACAAAGGCGGCCCGACAGATTGCAGTTGAAGAGAACCGTCCTGTCTTAATCGAAGCAATGACATATCGTATTGGTCATCACAGTACATCTGATGATTCAACCAAGTATCGTGATCGTAAAGAGGTGGAGGAAAGAGCCCAATTTGATAACCCTATTACACGACTAAGAAGATACATGGAGTCAAAGGGCTATTGGGATGCCGAGCAGGAAGATGCCTACAGAAAACAAGCTAGAAAAGATATTTTGAAGAGCTTCTCTGCTGCTGAAAAAAGAAAGAAACCAGCAGTGAAGCATCTTTTTACTGATGTTTATGACGAATTGACACCAAATCTAATTAGACAAGAAAAGGAACTCGAAGAGCTTATAAAGAAATACCCAGAATATTATAATACCGATGACTACGCTTCATCTTAAAATATATATATATATATATATAACATATAATATAAAATAAAAGGGCAAGATGATATAATCACATATCTTTTTGGATTTCACTAGTATGGGCCTCTTTTATCCTACAATACATGGTTTATTGAGATTGGTAATGTAGGTGATAATTCATATTTTCTTCCCAAGTATATTTAACAACAACATTGTGACATTGGTTTTATATTTAAAAGGCTTAAAGTACCTTTGGATACGTAAAATACGAAATGGGTTAAAAAGATACCTTCTCCTGCTCGTTTTAAGGGCCCTTAAAGACTCTAGTTATATAAGATCTATCCAATTTGTATTTAAAAGCGTAATAAGCTAATTGAAATGTCTTTAAAGGTCTTTCCATTTACGAAAGAGTATAAATGCAACCCCTCTGGTTTCAAGGACCTTTAAAGCTAAAGCCAATTTTACGATGTTGGAGCCAGACCATGTTGTTGACTGAGGAGAAATGTACCCTTTATAGATCAAGTCGTGAACGCTGTCTGGGGCTCGTATATGCATTGGATTTTATTTTACCTTTAGGAGTTGATACCAAGCGAAAGTGTCACTTTAGATGACATCATGACTAGCCTCTTCAGAGAAAGAAAAATGGCGATCTTGGGTACTCTTGTGTTTTGCTATTGTAGGGTTTAGAAATGTATAATAAAGCTGACAATCAACTTTATGTCAACATTTCTATGGCTCTTGTAGTCACACAAGTTGGTATCAAAAATGACACATAGCTTGGTGTCATGAATGAAACAGGACAAAGTTCTACTTGGCATGGCCAAAAAAGCATTGAACGTTGTTAGGATATCTTATTAGTACGGTGGCGAAAAAGCCAGAGCTTGCCTTGAAATATAATAAAATATCATTATCACAACATCATTGCTTTTGTATTGAGTTTACTAAGTAGCTTCCTTTTAAGAAAAGTGCTTTATTTTATAACATGAAGCTTTACAAAGCGTGACCTAGTATATTATTGAAAGTCGAATAATGTGACATCATGTCACAAAAATACTTACTTTTTAAAAGAATGCACTTTATTATCGAAAGTAGAAAGTCGTGGTGACAGAGACGAGAATCAAAGGAGATATACCGACAATAGACATTAAATGGCAGCGGGATAATCATGCAAAAATAAAATAAAGCGTCTATATTCATAGAATATATGAGCAAGTATAAAAAAAAACACTGCTTTATTGAAGCCAATGACTTGATAAAATAATTCTAAAGAATATAGCATTGCGTTGCTGTCATACTTGGCTTATATCTGGAAGATGTAGGATAAGCGTTTTTTAAAATATGAAGTATCAGGGTAGCCAAAAGAGTGGTACACTAAATTCGAAAAATAGTGCCGCTGTTTATAATACAAAATATAGATACAATTCATCCTCAAATAGCGCCAGAAATGGTGAGAAAAAGGAACACTTTCCTCCAAATTATCACGAAAATCACGTGGAATGCCAAACGTCTCTTTTTAAATAAAAAAGGTATAAAATAAAGCGTTTTCCTTTCCTTTTTTTTTTCATCTCCTTCCATAAAATAAAGCAAACTCTCTCATCATGCCAGCACTTGATATTCGAGGGTGCTTAGAAGACTCGCCCACATTCAGAAAGCGAATTCAGTCACATGAAGAGTCGATTCATAACTTTGAACATTCCTTAAAAACGCTTATTAAACTTGCGCGTACTCAAGTCGAGATAGCAACTGGTTAGAAAGATATACATATATTTATATTATCTCTTAATAACATGACACACATCAACATCTTAGCTTATAGTCAACAACAAAAGGACTTGGCACAGGAATTCATGTCCTTTGCAGTTGCTCAAGATGATCCGATAGTTGGTAAAAAAAAAAAAAAAAAAAAAACTTAAAGTCGTGTGTACAAAGTAAGACTGTTAACAACCTCTCAACAAAAGCACAGGCACTTGAAAAGTTTGGAAAGTCTATCTTTGAAGTGGAAAAGAGCAGAGGCATGCTTGTAAGAAGTGTTTTGTTTATAAGGAACTTGGAAAAAAGGTGTTGACTTATTATTAGAATACGCATATTGTGAATACCTTTGTTGTACCTTTAGATGAATTTCTAAGAAGCACTTTAGCACCAGTCAAGGTTAGACTTTTTTTTTTTAAAAAAAAAGACTAAACAAAATAATGTGCATATTTTAATGTGTTATTATTACTATTAGGAGTTGAGAAAGAAATTCGAAAAGTCAAGTGATGAAGTTGATTCTTCTTTATCTAAATACATGAGTAAGAAGCCAAAAGATCCAATGATTCAAGAGGTCAGCAAAGAAGAGTAAAAGTAAAAAAAAAAGGGTTTATTGACTGTTATTATTATAGACTGCTAAGGAATTGGGTGATAATAGAAGAGTATTTCATAAATGTTATATGGAATATGTGTCAAAGTTGAATGATATAGAAGCAAAGAAGAAAGTGGATTATATGGAGAATGTAAAAGCTCTTTTGTTTATATAATCAAGTTTATATATGCTAATATATATATATATTCAAAGGTACTTGCATATATGTATACTGAATCTGCATTTCATCACCAAAGCTACGAGATTTTAACNGTCTATGATATCGCCTTACAATGGAAATAACAAAAAGAGATTTTAAAGGATCTAGAACCTTATATGCGTGATCTAACTGGTCTTTTACACGATGTAAGTAGAATACGATAGACTTGTTACTAAACTCTCTAATCCTATTTGTAAAAGTCTCGAGAACGTTACTCGCTTTATATCTATATCTATATATATATATATATATATATATATATCCTAACAATGATATATAGAATGCTGTGGACCAGTATAATCCAACTCAATACAACCCAGAGACAGCAAAACAGCAAAATTCATCCAATAAATCAGGTTATCTTTTCGAAAGAAAACATGGTAGAGTGTATCAGACATGGTCAAGAAAGTATTTTACTATTCACGATGGTGAATTGGTCGTTACTTCAAGAAAAGTAAGGATGAAAAGAGCTTAAAACAAAAGGGGGATCATGTTATTCACTATGGATCTATAGATGTCAAAGGATGAAGATGCAACAAGTTCTTATAATTTAAGAGTGTGTAGTGTAAAGCTTACTGATGGATATGATAGAAGGTTTTGCTTTGAAGTCATTTCACCAAACAAGTAAAGTGTGCTCTTATCATCATCATCATCAACATGGTTTAATCTCTTTCTACTTTATAGAATTCTCGTTTTGCAAGCAGAAAATGAATACAGTATGAACGAATGGGTCCAAAGCATTAGAACAGCCAGTCAGCAAGCACTCAACTCAGATAGCGCACCCAGATATACTCAGCAGTCTCCTGTTTTTAAAAAGGTAGAGTCTTTCATGATTGAAACGATATGGACTAATGATATTCTTTTATTTGTCTAGACTGTAACTGATTCAGCTGGATTAACTAAAACTGAAATGGATAATAGTGATCAGATAGATGAAACTAATAGAGAATCATTAAGAAAACTTCAAAAAGTACCTGGAAATAGTGAATGTGCGGACTGCCAGGTACCCAATCCTGAATGGGCATGTACCAATCTTGGTATTATTGTATGTATTGAATGCTCGGGTATACATCGTAGTCTGGGTGTTCATGTTAGTAAAGTGCGATCGGTTATTTTGGATAAATGGGAATCAGAGGCCATTGAAGTAAGTTTTTTTTTTTTATGATTGTTATATGTGTCAGCTAAAAATAAATAAATAAAAATAGGTCATGTTACGACTGGGGAATGCTGCTGGTAATAGCATTTATGAAGAAGACGTTCCTTCTGATATGGAGACATTTAGAATCAACCCTAATTGCAATAGGTTTGTCTAACGATGGAAAGATGATAAGAGCCATAAAAACTAAACTATCTATGCAATCAAATAGAAATGATAGGGACCTGTGGATAACTGAAAAATATTTAAAGAGATCCTTTGTCAAGAAAACGGATCTTGATCAAGAAACCTTGAATCAGGTAAAAAGCGATAAGAAATAATATGCTTTTATTAAGAGAAAATATATTATTTTAGACATTTTGGGATGCTACTGTCAATGGAGACCTTCAAGCATCACTAAGATACCTCGCTCAGGGTGCACAAGTAGATTATAAAAATCCAAATGAGGAATCAAAGACGGCCTTACATATAGCAACCAATAATAACGATGATACAGTGATCGAATTCCTTTTACAGAGACTTAGTGACGTGAATCAAGTGGATGGAAAGGGTTGGACACCTTTGCATTATGCAGCTGCTAATAATAACGTGAGACTTGTATTGGGGCTCTTAAAAAGACATTCTAAAGTGGATTTGAAAGATGAATCCAATATGGTAAAACCAAAAAAAAAAAAAAAAAAAAAAAAAAAAGAGTTGATTTTGACTTTTTTTTTTTTTGAAATAGACACCATTAGATTTGGCTGTGGAAAAGCAAAGTGTACAAGCCGTGACAGCATTAAGACTATTTGCATTTGATAAACAACACAACTCATCCCCTTCAAGTTCGTTAGATTTTGGTTTTAGAGAAGCAATGTCATCATTTAAGCATACAAATAGCGAGCGTCCATCCATCACAACCTCCCACTCGGCTGTAGACTTGAGAGACTCGAAATTAATGGCACCAAAGTCAAATGGCATATTGATGGATGACCAAAATGATAATTTGCTTCACGCTGATAAATAAGCAAATGAAATATATATTTTTCCCCCTTATTTAATTTATAATACAACAATGACAAAGTGTACAAGTCTATAATAATATTATTAAAAACCTATAATAACAACACAATAACAATCATTGAAAAGCGTTTATAGAGTTATTATAAAGAGAACTTTTATTATTAATTATTATTATTATTATTATTATTATTATTTATTATTATTATTATTATTATTATTATTATTATTATTATTATATATTATTATTGTAGTAGTAGTACGATTATATATATATATTACAATAGGAAAGAAAGAAAAAGGGAGGGCTTCTCTCTCTCTACCAATCTTGCATTGTCTCCAAATGCCAACTACCGGGCTTCTTCAAGTCGGTTTGTACCTGAGCAGCCCACGCTGCCGTAGTTATAAAAGCATCCTTCTCCTGCCCCACCAAATAATCCATACGAGACAAGATGAACCAATCCATAAAAGAACGTGCATAATTCATTTTTAGTCTATTCTCATCGGAATCAAAGGGATTATAATCATCAGCAGCCTTTACACTCTGATCGAAACTGGTAAACTTGTAGCCCTCAGCCACAGCATGAACCGAAATACGGTACGGCCCAAGGTACTTTGTCATGGCAGAACGAATCAGCTGGAAACGCTCACGATCAGGAGCGGATATAAAAACATGACATGCACGGTCCTGCTGGCATTTTTCTGCAATATGGGATGCCATGCAGCTTGCATCTTCACTGTTGCCTACAAAACGAACACCGATACGGAACCAGCGCGTTAAAATGTCAGGTGATAGATTATTTTCAGGATCAAGATAGGAGAGTCCCTCTCCAAGCTGCAGCTTGCCACCCAACATCTCCTTGTAGGGCTCTAGTTGGGTTTGAAACCATCCACTGGGTCTTGAAAAGAGCAATCGACTTGCTACCCAAAACCAATCGGATTCTTGCTCTAGGTGATTTAGGCGATACTTACCACCAGGACCATGCATGGAAGGGTTTTCCTTGAGATTATTCCAGACGAGTTTATTTCCCCATTCCTTTTCTGTACGTACAATCTTCACATTGCGTGTCTTGTAATCATCTTTGAAGGATCGTGAGGATAATTCAGCTGGGATTGGGCTCTGGGATTGGATGGATTCTGCTGATGCTCTGTCGAGATAAAACTGTGCTTGATGACTATTCATTGCCATGTAACCTGGAGTAGGTTCAAAGTACCATTCAAATCGCACCGGCCAAGTTGTGTCGTAGGCAAATGCAGAGCCATCCATCAGCATTGAAAAGAAATAGGCATTGGTTATATGAATAAGCTGCTGTTCCAAAGGTTGTTGGCTTGTATTTGGAAGAACAAGTAGTGGTGGAGTGTCAATATCTGGTGTACGATTAGCAACATAGCCGATGCGTATATGTGCTACAGTAGATGTGAGTAGTTGTCTATGTTTTCCTGACAATCTGCTGAAGGAAGTAGTGCGTTTTGATGGGTTATAAGTTGGTCTGGACTGTGACTGACGATATGAAAACAGTGTACCAAAGAACACAACCATCATTACAATGGAGGCTACCCATGCTTTTGACCTTAATATACGCAAATAAGACATTTTTAAATGGAATAAAAAAAAAAAGAAAGGGTTAGAAAATAAGAAGGCATTTTTATTTTTTTAATAAAAAAAAAAAAAAATCGTTACAAATAAGGAAATCAAGCATTCTCTATTGTGATTATCCAATCAGAACACAGTGAACGTATTTTACTTATCGTAAAAGTGTTGATCAGTTTATTGATACGCCCTAATTAACTAATTGCAATCGATCTTAATAGTTTGAATTATTTACTAAATTCCGCAATATAAATATTATTACTGATGATATTCTATTAAGAGAATAGTCGAAGCGGGTGGAAATACGTAAAAGTGTTA
>MU622283.1:59065-112114 GCA_025399235.1 Backusella circina FSU 941
TAGTCCAAAGACAGTTTAGTGTCAGCATATGAATTCATAGAAAACGAGAGGCATTAGGATGTCAGATCAGAAACGGTCTAAATTCCACCCTCATCATTGGCAATTCACCAGCTCCAATAACATACACAATGACACTTTTTCCTTTTTCCTTTATCTTCCTTTTTTCTTTAAAAAAAAGAGGAATATACTCGATTCAAATCAGTTTTCAAATACATTTACCTAAACTTATGTAGAATGTCAATTCGGGAGCTTTATAACGAGTGTTTTCTACGCATATATTATCTTGGATGAATTATATAGATTGTTGTTCTAGTTTTTTTTTAATTTGAGAATAATGTGTGATTGTATATATATTATAACCGCAATCACAAAAAAAAGAGACAAAAATGATAGAGCATTACTAACTTTCCCCCTGATAGTTATGTCATTAATATCGATATCATTAAAAATAGACTATTTTGTTTTCATGAATTTATTGGCCTTTATCATTTGTTTAGTTTCTATTTATAAGAACGCTACTTAATTTAAATAGCCCACAATGCCAAAATTAGTTCATTGATATATAGAGCAGATTACAAACGGTTATAGAGTTATCGCCTTTCTCTCTATTGTAATCATTATGAGTGATTATAATATTTATTAATAATAATGTAATATTTCTATAACTATAAAAAACAGTGCTTTTTTTTTTTTTTTTTACAAAAAGCTGGGTCCTCCACTCGAGACTCCTCCCAATTCAAAACCCGAAATAAGCTGAAATTACAAACATGATGTACAATATGGTAGAATAGCGCAAATCTTAAGTTGTTTCAAATTTTCAAAATCAAAAAACGACTGTGTTTTTTAAATATTCGAGCTTTTGGCTAATGGAGCTGATCATGATGTAGGAATTACTCATGATGGAGGTTCTCATTCAAGATGCTGACCTGTTAATAGTGGTCATTATGAAAAGTTAAAACACCGACCAACTTTGAAAGGTATCTCCTCATCGAAAAATAGGTTGATAAAAACGTTGTCTACAAGAATTGTTCTTAAAGGTCCTCTTAGCAATACTTATAGATGGCTTTGTTAAAAAGTAATTTTTGGTACATTTTGAAACTCATGCATTTTTGCGCTATTATAAAAGAAATACACCATAATAGAGCGTTCATCTTTTTTAAAAAAAGATAGAAATATGTATGAATGGTATTATAAATGGTTGTCAGTAGTAAAATCGACGATCCGTTACACATTCTTTCTAAAAACGTTTAGAAACTGTCATTTTAACATTTTAGTGATCTTCGCTGCCAAGGACTAATTACCGGCGTTTAAATACGTAGACCAAAAGAAAAACAAGACGAAACACATTTTTTTAATGTATTTGTTTTATTACCATTATTATATCAAAATATTATACACGATTCTTTTTTTTTTTTTTTAGCAAAAAAAAAAAAGTAAATAACAAATGTAAGAAAAAACCCATCATTTTTTTTTTCTCATTTACGCTTAGTTGTAGGTATCATTCTTCAAACCACCTTCGATGTCAGCAACGACCATTTCAGTAACCAATTCATCAAAAGTAACCTTACGCTTCCATCCCAATTCGGTGTTTGCCTTTGTGGGATCACCCAACAAGAGTTCGACTTCAGCAGGACGGAAGTACTTTGGATCAATGCGGACACGCACCTTACCGGACTCAGCATCCTTACCAATTTCATTTACGCCCTCACCTTCCCAAACAATGTTCTTTCCGGTCACCTTGAAGGCCTTCTCAACGAAGCTACGGACAGTGTGTGTTTCACCAGTAGCCAAGACAAAGTCTTGAGGTTGGTCTTGCTGAAGCATGAGCCACATACCCTCGATGTAATCGCGAGCATGTCCCCAATCACGCTTGGCATCAATGTTACCAAGATAAAGACAATCCTGGCGACCCAAGTGGATATCAGCAACAGCTCTAGTGATTTTACGGGTGACAAAGGTACGTCCACGACGAGGAGATTCGTGGTTGAACAAGATACCGTTACAGGCAAACATGTCGTAACTTTCACGGTAATTGACAACAATCCAGTAACCATAAAGTTTAGCAACACCATAGGGAGAACGAGGATAGAAAGGTGTAGTTTCCTTCTGAGGGGTTTCAACGACCTTACCGTAGAGTTCAGAGGTGGAAGCTTGGTAGAAACGAACACGATCATTCAAACCACAGGTACGGATAGCATCCAAAAGACGAAGAGTACCGAGAGCATCAACATCACCAGTATATTCAGACATGTCAAAAGAAACCTTGACGTGAGACTGAGCAGCCAAGTTGTAAACTTCGGTGGGCTGAACCTGAGAAATGATGTGGACAAGACAGGTAGAATCAGTTAAATCACCGTAGTGAAGGAAGAACTTGACGTCTATAATGTTTTTTTTTTTTTTTTTAATAAAAGACTGAGCCAGTTTCTTTTTTTCCACAACTTACTTGTTTCATGTCTATCCTTATAGATATGTTCAATACGACCGGTATTGAAAGAAGAGGATCTACGAATAATACCGTGTACTTCATAACCCTTCTTTAACAAAAACTCGACCAAATAAGAACCATCCTGACCGGTAACACCTTTTATGTCATAATAATAATAAAATGTTATTTTAATCTCTCAAACCCCACCCTTTTCCCCGGTTTCTTATCTACTCTTTTCGTTTTTTTATATCTAAAACCTACCAGTAATAAGAGCAACCTTACGAGCTCTGTATTCCTCAACAGACATATTGGAAGCGGTGCCGACCTGGAGTGAAGCAATAACGTTCTCAGCCATTTTCTTTTTTTTTTTTTTTTGTAAAGATGATGAAGATGAAAAGAAAACAAAAATAGAATCCAATTATGATTTTATTAGTGAATGGTCGTGGAGATTAAAATTTTGTGGAAAGTCACTTCACCAGCCAGGCCACTTTTGATATATTAATGAAGAACTCCGTCAATGAACTAAAATCTCATTGGAGATTTCTATATTCTATAAATGAACGATGAAATAGCAATGATTGGTTGTTGTATCCATTTCAAAACGTTATGCTCTTAAAATGGCATTGAACCAATAGAAATCAATGTGAAAAAAGGATCTGCACACCTTTTACATGAAATGCAGTTCCTTGAACGACTCATTTGGAGAACGATACCACACAAAAAAAAAAGTGATTTTTGCTGATGATAGCCTTACAAACCCAGTCAGTGATTATCGCCATTGATGCTTTGTTGTTTCGCCGTTGACAAACAAAATTGTTTATGAATGAGGATCTGTTTCAAAATTTTTCTTTTTGGACAATCTAATTTAATATTGTGATTCCCTAAGCTGAGACCAAGTATTCATTAAAGTGGTTTACCAGATACAACCTCCATAGTTTATTAAATTGAAAGTAGTTGAAAAGTGACTTTTCAAGTACAGTCTTTTTCAAGAAAATGAGAAAAGGTTGATGACAAGACAATTGACTAAAAAGGGAGAGAACTAAAGAGAGATAAGTTCATGATCCAACCCAATGAATATTGACACAAGGGCGTATGTTGAAGCGTCTAAATGGATCCCATCTATGATCAACTTCCTTCTGATTCATGGTATTGACAACATGCTTTGGTTATCTACTCTATGATTTGTCTTTATGTATACAATTATTATCTGTTCTCATTCATTCTCAATTATTGTTTATTTTTTTCTTGATATCTTGAAATAAACAACACTGTCAATATGTACTTGTGTTTTTATAGTACAAATATACAAATATACAAATAAAAAAAGACTGTTTCTTTTGTTTTTCTTTGTTTTTCTTTTCTCTCTTTTCTCTCTCTCTCTTCTCTTAAAAAAAAAAAGAACACTTAGTATGGGTTCACCAAGTTTACTTACTTCTCCCATGTTTAATATGGGCTTCCTTTTGATCTCTATGCAACTCGCAAAGAAGATTGACTGGGAAGATCCCAATGTTTTAACTTTTGCAAGAATAGGTTATTTCGGTGCCCAGTTGCTCGTGGTTGGTCTATCCTATGGTTTAATTGCCTTTATCAATAAAAAGAATGGTGGGGTTTTTTTTTTTATTATATATATCAACACCTCTCTTATTAAAACTTTTTTTTTTTAAAAAAAAAAAAACAAAAAAAAACACGTACATTGTATAACAGACACAACGGTTTTGACTTATGAGAATCCCGCTAAACCCAGTCTTTCTGGTGAAACTTCTACACCTCAAACAATCACAACCACCATCAGAGATTATGATGTAGACCAAATGAATCAATTCATAAAGTCCACTCTCACTTCTGTGGTTATTATTTCAATTATGCATTTCAAGTTCCATTTTACCCAACCATTGCTAATGCAGTCTATTATGCCCATCAAAAACTTGCTGGCTCACAAGGAAGCTTTGATTCATTTGTGGGGTGATGCTCCTGAGGGTAACTTGGCTAGACCCTTTGTTGCTGATAACCCGCTTTCTGCTATCACCAGTATGTTTGGTGGTGGAAGTACCGAGGTTACTGCTCCTGCTTCTAATGAAGCTAACAGTGCTGATAATCGCTCCAAGAAAGACTAATTTGTAGTAGAAATAAAGCAACACATATATATCATTTACCAGCATATTCCCAACTTGTGTGTGTATTATTATTATTATTATGGTTGGAATGGAAGGATACTCTTGTTTTTTTAAAAAGAAAAAAAGAAAAAAAGAAGCTTATTTGGAAAGATGTAATGATAGAAAAAGGCGTTTTATACAACTGAATGACTGGTTGGACACTTTTGCCAACCCTCTTACTAAGAAAAAAAAAAAGCAGCAGTGTACGAAAATCCTAATGACAGCTTTTTCTGTTTGTGTATTAGAAAAAAACCTATCGGATAATTATAATTGAATAAAGATCATATTTAACAATAATGCTGCTCTTTTTCTTCCTTAAATATTCCTGTAATCCCATATATCAATATGATCTTTGATAAGAAAAAGGTCAATATAAACACACCCTTGATTCAAGTACTCTTTCTAGGTTTTGTATGTCTGTGTTGTCCCGGCATGTTTAACGCCCTCTCAGGCTTAGGTGCTGGTGGCTCTATGAGTTCAAACGTTGCATTGACCGATGCTGCTAATGGCGCACTCTATGGTTGTTTCGCTATTGTTGGCTTGTTTGCAGGCTCAATCACAAATACACTAGGTGTCAAATATACATTAACAGCAAGTAGATATAAAAGACGTGCACATATCACTTTTTTTTATTTTATAAGCTTACCATTTCTTTAAAAACAAAAAAAAAAATAGTTGGGATCGATTGGTTACGTTATATACTCTGCTGCATTTTGGGTATATGATCGTGAGCAGATATCCAGTTTTGTTATTATTTCAGGTGCCATTTTAGGATGTTTGGCTGCGGTGTTTTGGTCTGCGCAAGGCGCCATTATGATGTCGTATCCAGAAGAAAAAGACAAAGGAAAATTTGTCGCTCTATTCTGGGCCTTGTTTAATTTTGGTGGCATACTCGGATCATTGATTGCACTTGTATTAAATTTGGAGAACACATCGGGTGGTGTATCCACTGGTACATACACTGCATTTGTTATGATTATGCTTGTTGGTGTTGCTTTTTCTCTTGTGCTTGCGAGTCCTTCCAATGTAGTCCGTTCCGACGGAACTTGCATCACAATTCAAAAAGCATCCCATTGGCGAGACGAATTAAAAGGTATTTTTGGTGTATGGAAAGAATGGAGAATGTTGGCGCTTATTCCGGCTTTTTTGGCATCCAATTGGTTTTATGCATATCAATTCAGAATCAATTCTATTTACTTTGATCCGTCAACACGTGCATTAAATGGTTTGCTTTATTGGGGACTTCAGGTATTGGGTGCTCTCTTGACAGGATACCTTTTAGATTACCAGAGGTTGAGTCGACGTAGTCGTGGATTGATAACGCTTGGATTACTGTTTGTAATCACCAACATTATATGGGCAGGTGGTTTTACCTTTCAGCTTACATTTAATAATGACTATCATGATCCGATTCACTGGGATCACCCAAGATTTGGTGGTCCGTTCACTTTATTTTTAATGTATGGATTCTCAGATTCTATTTACCAAACTTATCTATATTGGTTAATGGGTGCCATGTCGAATGATCCAGCGCTTTTAGCTAGATATGCTGGGTTTTATAAGGCAATGCAATCAGCAGGTGCAGCAGCAGCATTTTGTATCGATGCTTCTTCTATCCATCTCTTATGGGAGTGTCTTGTTTGTTGGGTATTGGTGTTTGTTTCTTTTCCATTGATATTTCTTGTTGCAAACAAGATCAAAGATACAAACATGGAAAATAATAAATTATCACAAGCGGATATTTCAAATGAGACTATTGATGAGAAAGAAATAATAGTAGTCATTTAAAAAAAAAAAAAGAGGAGGTTTGGTTAACCTTTTTATTAGTATTAACAGTAGTGTTTGTATTTACTCTACTATTGTATAGAAATTGTATTATTATGTTGAAATTAATAAACAGTGCTTTATCATCGTTTAATTGTATGAATAATCATGGCCGAAACAGTCTACCTTTATTTTAGTGATGGTGAATGTACATTTAAAATGATATACAAGCTTTCACCAGAATATTTCATTTGACCTTTTTATCGATTCAAATCTAAATACTTGCAGTTGTTGGTAATTTAGCATTGGATCTTGTTCTAGCATTACTTCATCATACAGGCGACAAGTCGACTCATTATTCATAGGAAGTGTGAATACGCAATCAGAGGTTCGATTTAGTTCCATGTGTCACTCTATTAATAATCAAAACGAGCAACTTTACGGTCGCAAGATCATTTTAAAGTAATTAAACTCCGTTTATTACTAATATTATAGCAAAAATAAGATTATAACGAGAAAAAGAAATAAGGGATCATGATGAATAATATGTAAAAAAAAAACAAAACAATATAACTATTAGATATCAAAGTAATCTTTCCTTTTTTTTAATACAATTAAAGAAGTAAAGGACTATCAATGACAGCAAAACCTGCAGCCACGCCACCTTCTTTAGTAGTTGTTGCCTTTGTGCGTAACAAATGGCCTCCAGTATAATTTACAACATCCTCCTTACCATCACTAAAACAAAGTGATACATTAGTCCTCATTATATCAATATATATATATATATATGTATATATATAAACTTACTTTAGGTAAATACCGTAAATGCCCAACTCACTCACCACTTCACCTGTGATAATCTGGCCCTCTCTCACCATCAAGTTTTCTACTGCTGGACTGCGAATAAGGTCCATCAGAATAAAGGCGTTTCTGCCCTCTGGGCTTAACTTTTTGAGTTCATCCAAAATATCATTTCCATAAATATTATGTCCACCACCTTCTCTTTGAGGCTTCATTACAAAATTATCTGGATTGACAAGAGCCGATTCATATGCAGCTTTACCCTCCTCGCTTTGATCCAAGGGGTAAAGACCTGCAAAAGATGAACGCAATCTGTCTGCTGTTTCTGCATCAACATAGCGCTCCAATCTTCCTGGCTCGGCAAGCACTTGTTGCACTTTCTTTGAACCAATCAATTGGTAAGCAATGGTGGGTGACTTTATGGATAAAGAACGCTCCACCTTTAATCTAGCATCCCATTCTTTTGAGCTGTGGAAATCCTCAGGTCCATATGCAGCACGGTAATAAGATACAGCAATTTCATAACCATCGCTTTTTTAACAGATATGTATTTAGTTATATACGTATTTATCATTGAAAAAAGAACAAACAAACACTTACATGTATAACTTTTTAGTTTCTGGATCAAGAATGGCTCTATCTTCAATTTCAGCAAGAGAACGTCTTATTAAATGGACACCGTGGCTAAACACAATTGGTTAGAAACACACACACACACACACACATTCCTTCTATCTCTAACCAAAAACTTACTTTTCCATCAAGGCAAACTCGATCGTACGTTGGTCAAACACATTGCGCTCAGTTGGCTGAATAATCATCATAACACGCGCTCTAATGTTTGCATTCTTTAATACACATAATAATGTAATCCATGAGACGTTACTTACTCTGGATTGCCATAAAGTTTCCAAGCACTAGCAAGACCATCAGCAAATGAATCGAGTGATTTATTAGAGGGCAATTGACTTTTATCAAACTTGCCCTGACCATAGTTATCAACAGCCTTTAAGAGATAATTGTGGAGTTGGGTGGTTTTTCCGCTGAGACTACTAAAACTGGCAGAAATGGTGTTGAATTCCACTTGCTGAATACGCGAATCCTTAGCACTTCCATTATCGGAATGAAGAAGGTAATCACAGCGATGAATACCGAGACTTGCTTTCTATTTTATATATATAAAACAAACATTAAACAATGTGTTCATTTAACTTGCAAATGCTAAGGAAATACCTGAGCAAGACCTTCTGCCATCACTGTTTTATAAATACCGTATAGCTTATCCATGAAATCATCCAATTTGGATAGTCTTTTATATATATATATATATATATATACGTAAGTTTCTCTCCTGTTCTCTTGTTAACACACGAAATATTAACACTTACGTTTCCATAGTCTCCTTAATCAAGTCGTCATCTTGACTCATTTTGTGAATCAAGACATTCCAAGGTACCTGTAACTCCTTGGCCTTCTCAAACTGCTCCTTGGGAAAAGGGCTTGGATATAATGCAAAAGGCGCGTGTGTAATAATGGCATGGTCCTTTACAGGAGGTCTTATTGTCAAACCATGGGTCAAAGCCCAATCTATAGCCACAGGGAGGACAATATCAAGTTCAGCTTGAGGAATAGACATGGATTTTTATTTACAAAATAAAGAAAAGAGAGAGAGAGAGAGAAAAGAGAGAGAGAGAGAGAGAGAGAGCTAAGGAGAGAGAGAGATTAGAGAGTCGATAAATGGCATTTATTTTTAAAAATTTATTTGTATCAGTTTAGGCTTTAAACAATATGATGATTACAAAAAAAAAAAAAAGGAAAAAGCTGTCTGTTTATATATATTTGTGTGCACAAAGATTTTTTTTTTTTTTTGCTTATTAATTGGGGACAAATTGCGCCATTTCAATCATCATTTTTATTCCTGAACAGTTCCATCTCTTGGTCTATATGGAATACCACGTCGCTCCAAATCATCCTCTACGTCTTCAGGTATTCTACCATACACGCGAATAGCATATACACCTTGTTGGAATTTATCTTATTTCATTCCAATAAATATGAATATACCATTCTATATCATTCTATTATATCTAATACTAACCTATACGTTGCCACCTTGCTACCCAACTGTCTTTAGGATTCATCAAAGCAATGGCTCTACATTTATATATAAAAAGATACATTAGATCCTTCTCTTATTGCTTTTTAAAATAAAAAGCTCATTTAAAAGTTACCCTTCAAATTTAGCTGCTGTACATTCTGATACTCTATCCATGCTTCCTCTCATTTGCAATATTTCTTCGCAGTTTTCGCATCCATTTGCCCTGAACTGAGAGGCATTCTATGTGTATTATTTATTTTTATTTTTTTTTTTAGTTTCCATTTTGTAATAGTATAATAGTCTTTGCATTGTTTTTTTCTTTTCTTTTCTTTTCTTTTTTGCATACTTTTATAAGTGAACATAATAGACAAGCACGTAGCTGTCTTTTATCAATAGGCAATACTTGAGACATTATTAAAATAAGATGTGTGTTTATTTTTATAAAAAAGTAAACGAGAGGGAAAGAAAAAAAAACACCAGCAAAAAATAATAATAATATTAGCAAGTCACAAGGATTGACAGATTTAAAACCAATGCATGAAGAGCTACAAATTATTTTAAGTAATAACAGCCGATTTATTATTAAATGTCTACTCTATTGTACAATAGAGTAGTTTCCAGGTAAGTAGCTACCACTGTTTCTTGCTTGAATTTGATATAAAGTTTTGTTTATCAAAGAGAGTCAAAGATATCGAAATCATGTCGTAATTATCCTTGAGTTTACTTGAATGGTTAAAGCGAATTACTCATAAAGAGTATATCATTTAAAGTCATCAAAGAGTGAACACAAACCAGCTTGAATGTCTAAACTAATTCGTTTTACCATAGAAATGCAGCAGACCATAAGATTTAGTGTGAGGTGTAATTGACTGTCAATGTGGTTCGATTCAAGTGGTTTTCTAGTATGTTAAGTGTTCGGTGAGTGGGATCCGAGAGACCAAGAGAGATTAACTGCTGCAGAGAGATTGTGATATGAGTTTATAAAGCGCTGATATTGGGTGTTAAGGCAGGTTTGATACATAGACATGGAGGTAGTGATAATTTTGTAGAGATATCTTGTTTTATTTTTGGTTCATTTGTTTATAGTTTATAACCTGGAGTAGGTTTCAGCTAGAAATTCCGTTAAGACCAACTTGTATTCAATGAAATATCCACGATGTGTTTCCGAATAAATCGGCATATTCCACTATATATTGGAATGGAAGAAATAAACTTGCGATATGTTTTTTAAAAATACAAAGGGTATGCAAATTTTAGATTTTCAAAATTTAAATTATTGATGGAGAAAATAGAGACAACGTTTTCAACCAATAAAATTGCCATATTTAATAAAATATAGGATTAGCACTATTTAATTTTTAATCAATGGTGGAATAATCTGTACAAAGGTCTCTCACGCCTGTTAAAGTTTATTATTTTAGGAGGTGGGTTATATGGATGGTATAGAGTAGTGTGTGTGTGATATAGAGTATATGGGTATATGAAGAAGAGGAACGATGAGAATAAAGTTAGAGTTGTAATAATTTGACAGATATGCTTATTAGTTGTTGAAAAGCATGGGGTATTACTGCCTTTTCTTTTCTTTTCTTTTCTTTTGTTATTTGAAAACAGAAATTGTGGAGTGTATTCATTCAGAATGAGCATGTGCCAGTCTATGAATGCATGTATGTATGTGTGTATGAGTGGACCTGGGTACTATGACCAATGGAGGTTTATAATATAGAGACTATATAGAGACACAAAGTGATTTACTTGCTTAGATGGACTTATGATCTGACCATTCACCTTATATCATATCACCTTATATCATCTCATATTCTATCTTATCCTATATCATAATCCTTAAATATTCATATATATGGAAACTCCTTCGTACTGGTTCTTTCGTTTGGTTTTGCGCATTTATGTATATTTTGTATTATAAAAGTAAAGAGTGTACGCAAATCCAGCCGAAAAAACCTGTATATTAATAATAATAATAATAATAATAAATTCTTTTTTTGGAAATTCAAGCCATATTATTTATAAAATACTTGAGCCAAGTAGAGCTCAAAAAAAATAGAAATAAACTCAGTTAATGCTCAAGTCAAAATAGTTTCAAAATGACTTGAGCGAAGGTGAAGTCAGTACTAAAAAAAAAAAAAAAAAAAAGTTAAAAAGAAATCGTATGATTCTCTTTATGTATCATATTGATTGATAAAAAAAAAAAAAAAGCATATCCGCTCTCGCTCAAGTCTTGTTTGGTTTCAAACAACTTGAGCGAAGCGGGTTGAGCATTGGCATTTAAAAAACCGACCTTTGCTCAAGTTAAAAAGAATTTGAATATATATCACCCCATTTATATTGAATTGAAAAGCGATCCTCGCTCAAGTACATTTTATATTTTTTGCACTTGAGTGTTATACAATCTGACTTGAAAACATCATCATTTTATTTTATTAAACGACAGCCATTTCTTCATTCATGCAAATTATGCAAATCAATTATATGATATATTACTAAAACTTTTGTTTTTCAAAAACAAGCTACTACTAGCTACTTCAAGTAAGCAACCTCAATACAGTCTACTCTAATAATCAGTGATGAACACTTCTTTACTAAGTCATTGCCAACCCTGTGGAAGACAATACAGGCAGCAATTGGATTGTAACATCAACTTATGTACGTTATATAGCCGACCTTTAAAAATATGCGTCTGTTGAAGAGTTTAGAAAACTCAAACTCTATTTCGTGCAGTCAAGCGGTAGGCAATATTACAAACAACCCTTTATTTGCATTAATGATATTTGGCCACAACTAGACAAATACACCCGACTGTGGTCAATGCAATATGCCAAGTATGGATTGTATAATTTTGTCCAAGAGAAGAAGATCTTGCTGGGCGAAGACTTTGAGGAAAGGGACGAACAGCTGACATCCCTAGTCTATTTTTTCTTGACCTTGAAGGTATATTTTTAATCCCAGATAATTGACAAGAAGAAAAATAATAACAAATCTGGTTTAATTGTTTAGGGCCTTCTTAAAGAGACAATGAAGACTATTGCTGTTTTGAAAAGCCAACATGAAGAAAAGAAGAAGTGTTATGACAGCGAAAACAATAGCCGAGTAATTCTTCTTTCAGACATAATATGCCCAAGAATTTTTAAATTGAGTTTTAATACTCATGGGCAATGCTTTGCAAAAGAGCATTTCAAAAGCTCACCTGAAAGAGATTATTAATTTTTTTTTTAAAACCAAATTCGTCCATCCTTATTTAAAATAAAAAACCAAAGCAATATGTAAAACCAGAGCCAAATTTCGTATTCTGTAACGAAGGAACATTTTTTAAGATTTTATTACCGTTGTATTTAGATGGAACTGGCTCTGGTGTCTGCGTCTCTCTCAACAGATTCAGCAGATGTTGAAAACCAGCGTGATATTCTCTTGGGGTACCAAAATAGGAGCGGGAGAATCATTGCCATGGCGCCAGACCATTCTGCTGGCTTGCATTCCCTTGCCTCATGTGTTTGGACAACTACTTGCTGCTGGAGCATTCAACCAGGGCGTTTGCAACCGGTGGGGTTGGCAGAGTGGGATTGTTCATTTTCTCGAGTGTGCTTTAATGATGGAAAGTTTTTTGGTACGTATTAGTTCGAGTATAGATTGCTACTCAATCATCTTTTTATTATTATTAAATTTTCTTATGAATGTACAAGACCAGAGTTTTCCCTAAGGATGTTGGCTCCGTCAAAAAAGGTGCAGATAAAGCTGTCAAAAGGGTTTATTTGCAGTTGTACAGTTTTTGTGACCAATTACCTGGAAGAAGACTCTTGGGCTATCTAGAAAAGCAAAGTCAAGCGGACAATGTTCAGCGATGTTGAAACGCTCAGTTCAAGAATCATGGAAACAAGTGAGACGATTTCTGTTGAATACTTGCAACAATTTATTCAGCGTTATGTTAATCAATTCGATAACTGCCTCAATCAAAATTCTATCTAGGCACTTCCTTGGACTCGATCAAAGAGTTGACCAAGCTAATTTCAAAAAAGTGTGAAATTTAACTTTCTTTTTTTGGATCAAACTGTGTCCAAAAGACCAATCACTATTTTTCTAAAGGTTGATCACCTTTTTCAATAAAAAAAATAAATAAATTATATCATATATCATATCTGAAAATAAAGCGTACCTCAGAGAGCTTGTACCACTTCGGAATCTGAAGCGAAGGCAACAGGGATTGTGTTAGGTACGACATACAATCAATTTTCTCAAAGTGACAAAATTTACCGTAGTGACAGTGAAACAACAAAATGTTGTTGTGCGGATTACTTACCCATTCATGCTTATGCTTTTTTTAGAGAAAAAATAGATTCTCCACGTGTTGAACTTTATTGGTCAATACTTGATTGTCTTTACAGGGATGCGAGGGGTGATATGTTATTTTTGTCCCTGATGATAACATTAAATAGAAAAACCAGTTTGTTCGGCAAGTGTTACCGCAATGCACACAACGACAACATCACTTGTGTTCGCCTTAAATATACAAACACTACTAAATTATTGAAATTTCCGATCAAAAGTTTTTAATTTAAAAAAAAAAACCTTTTTTTATTATTAAGGTATGGTATATATATATATATACATCACTAGATACACAATAAAAAAAAGCGTTATCAAGAGAGTGAGCGAAATTATGATTCAAAGAAAGAAGAGGAGAAGATAATATAGGAAGGGGGAAAGAAGGAAAGGGGGAGATAGAAGAGATGATATAATTAAAAAAAAAAAACAAAATTAGTTTGACCAGCCTAGACCTGCTTTTACCCAAGTACCGTCTTGAACAAATTGCGCTAAAATAGTTGCATTTTCTAAGTACAAGGGTTCTAGTGAAGGATTTACACGATATGCTTTCAAAAGTGAGACAATAGCTAGGATAGCCTTTGGATCAGAGGATTCCAAGATAAGAGCTATGCATTTTTCCCAGGTCAAGGGTGCCATGATTGTATGAGCTGATGTTGCAGTAGCTGCAGTAGTGATGGGGCGACCCTGAACAATAAATGTGCATAAAGTAGATAAGAACTGCAGATTACACCAATGCTCTAAATGTTCAGGGCGAATCAGTTTTTTAATAGCCAAAGCAGACTCAATCAACTGACCACCTGCTAAGAACCAATCGAGATCAGTGTGATGAGTACCATCTTCGCGGGAAGCATATTTTATAAGCTTAGCAGCAGTTAACAAAAGTGCATCTAGACGTTGAGTGGGTGTCATGGAGAGCTTCGACCATTCAATCATGTAGGTTTTCAGAAGATCAAATTTACTCTTGAGAAGAAGCTTGACAGCAGAATGAAAGGTGTTGTTCCCCTCTATTTTTCCATCAAAGCGTTGGTCGGAGCCAATCATGTCAAAAATAAGTGTATCAGCAGCAGTATTCATCGTTGAGAATACATTATTGTTGTTTTCGCTAGTAGGTAAATCGACAATAGAGGATGCATCAATAAAGGATGAGGAATAATAGGCAAGAGCCTGTGTGATGACTTCAGAAAGCCCATTCTCAATACCAAATGCAAGATGGACAATCGGCTGAAGTTGAGACCCGATGGATGTTTGAATAGGATAAAAATAGGTCTCCAATGTCTTTTCTAAACCAAGTCGAGATAGCTCATCATCATAGAATAATAAATAGTCTTTATAAAACCTGGGATAATTATAGAAAGTGTAAATATTTTTTTGGGTTTATTCATCTGAGTTTTATTTTATGCTTTATAGATGTTACTTACTCTGTTACACCTAGAAAATCTTGCCAATTGTCTTGATTGACTCTTCCGGATTCAGAACCGCGAATAGGCTGAAGATCCCTTAGTGCTTCTTGGTAGGCACTTGTAAGTTGTTCAGAGGTAGCTAAAAAAGGATACAACAATGAAGAAAAAGGAAAATTATGTATGAGAAAAACATACATAACAATTAAAAAAAGAATAGACAAAAAAGAAAAAGAGGGAAACAGGTATCGAATATTTTCTATCTATCGTTTTTTTTGTTTTTTTTTTCCCATGTTTACCTTGGAGTTCGTGAAGACTCACAAGTAATCTAATAGCATTATTAGGGCGATCTCTCTTCTCCATCTCATATAAAAAATGGTTTTCATGGACAGCATCCAAGAGCAATGTTCTGACAGACATATCATTCTTCTTTGGTGATTTTAAGAATAAAGGCTGGGTTTGTAATGGTTGAAGTAACATGATAAAATAAAGGCAAAATAAGTACAAAAAGAGAAAGAGAAAAGATTGGACAACACGATTTACTTATATCCCCCATAATAGGAGTTTAAATTAGAATATGACTGGTTTTCATTTTATTTTTAGTTGTACTTGCATCGTAAAGGACCTAATAAGAGGCAGTGATGCTGGATGAAGCACCTTTATTTTTCATTTTAACGCAAAGAAGGTTGCCAGGAGTCAACATTGAAACCAGAATTGATTTAGTACATCAATACATCTCGAATTTTTATGGCAGCATTTATTTTAATAGCTTTCTGCAAACGAAATAGATATACTGTATCTTATTATCATCTGAACAGCTGGGGCAAAGCTTCAAAGGATAATCCAATTGTTCTTTTTCTATTATTATAAAATACAGTTAGTCTTAAAAATAAATATACCTATCAGTGTATTTTTTTCTGAGCAAAGGCTTTACACAAAATAAGGCCTTCTTTAGTCATACATTTGATAGAGGAGTTGTTTTCACTTGGTAATTTTAATCTTTTCTTCCTACATTATTGTTAATTGAAGAAGTTTCTGTACCAGTATAGTTCAACTTACTTATGCTCACGCTTAAAATCTTCAGACCTATACAAATCATCTAATACATTGGAACAGGTGATGAATGTTTTGTATTCGTCGATTAAAATGACCAGTGCTTTTTTTGGAATTGTTTGTAGCGTTTTCTACATAATAAACGTGATGTAGTATAATTTAATAGAGATATATTATGTCAACAATACTTACTTTGACGGGAGCAGGTGAATGCCCTTTTATACGCAAGAAGTTAGCATCGCCGTAGGCCACCACAGTTCTCTGATTCTGTAATTGATGAAGCTGCTTTTTATTCCCTATGCTTTTTCCCTCACTTTTTTTCCTCTACTTTTACAAGATGTATGCGCCAATATAATAGGTTTCTCAGTTGTTATTTTGCTAATTACAGTACTGGAAATAAAGTCGAATTCGGTTTTCCTATTAGAACGCATTTATCCGTATCTCTCTCTATGTCGACAGCCTTTCATAAAGAAAAAAAATACTATATTTTTGTTTTGGATAAAGTACACCGCATAATGATTCACATAGATTTACCTATTATGGCACTCTGAGATGGTACGCATATACGTTGCAACATGTACCAAATGTACTGACTTGGGACTAGGGATTTTATCACATACATCTTGTATTTTTGCTTCCTCTCTCTTCTTGAGTTCAATTGCATTGGAGATGCTCATTTTATCGCATCTATTATCTTTTGTTGAAGGAGCGACACACGTAACAAGATCTCTTACACCTATTCTAGTTCATTAGTACAAAGCTTTGGTTTTCTATATATTCTAAAATATATCGGGGTCTATGCCAATAATTCTCTTATTAGAAGCGATACCAGTAGATTGCTTATTTAAGGGATAGATTCCATGGGTTAAATTTGATAGATCTACCTGTCTTTTTTGTTTATTTCTATCATCCTTTTTGGGACTTGTGCAACCTATGTTGAAATGAGAGATGCATTAGCGAAAAAGGATATTTAAACTATAAACAAGTATACATACCAATTTGTTATTTATAAACAAGGTTGAAATCATATGACCATCTGTTTTGACGCCATGATCGAATTCAATGTTACAGTCTTTATTCACCGTGTTGCATGTGTTAAGCTCATATCGCATTCGTTTCTTTTGTACATGGTCTAGATTAAAGATTGTCTCCCAAATGATTTGTCGTTCCTTTTAATCGGCATAGATATAATGAACGACATCACTTCTTGTAACAAGTTCCCCCTATATATATTATAAATTTTTATTTTAAAATCTAACTCTCAACATAACTTACTGGCGATTGCTTGCTATAGCAATTTTCTGGAATAGGTAATCCTTTTTTCAATGCAAGTCTAAGAACGTTGTGCATGGTGCTAGCCCTACTGATAGGAAAATGAACTATAAAGAGCAATTTATTAAAAATTGGTTATAGTAGCTCATATAGAAACTTACCAATCTTATACAAAGGCATTGGCAATAAACTCCATCTCTTGATACACGAAATATTAAAACTAAATTCGACTCCAGTAAGTATAGCGCTACTAAACATAAAGTAAGGAATAGGGTTTGGATTAAACTTGTTGGACGGGATACACTCAGTGAAGCTATTGGTAATTATACTACACATAATAGTCCGATTAGAAGAATAGTAGAAGTAGATCTTTTAGGGGGGCTTACTTGAAAAAGTCGGAGACACTTGCATCAAACTCCCCTGAATTTTCAATTTCATTATTCAACTTTTGATTATCTCTGTCAAAGATGCAATTTATTACTGTCTTTCCTAAAACGAAAGAACAAAACGATTAGTTTCTTTTTTTCTCATACTTAGTTCCAATGCTATAATGCTTATTTAAAATAGCTCTTACAATCCTTGACAATTAAACTCCAATATTTATTTTAAAGGTAAGTATTCTACTATACTTAAATTATAGCAACATATCAAAATTATATTTACTTTGAGCGATATCACTAGTATAAGCGGTATCAAGGGCTTCATGCAACGTGCTCATTTTTGAAATTTCATAGTGGCACTATACCTCTTTTAAAATAAAATGGAAAATTACTGAAAAGTTTTTACTGTTATTTGTTTTTACTATTATTTTGCTTCTTTATTCTTAAAGATTTAAATAATGGAAGGTTATTGTGCAACATGTGATCAAGAAGCACCTTCAAAAATGAAAAGCATAATTAGTGCCTAAAAAATAGCTAGTCTGGCAGCCCAATAGCTTTATATATCTTTTTCTATCTTGGTTATCCCAGCCAACAGAAAAAATACGATAACAGTGTGACCAAATTTTTTTGGTGTGTACTTGAGGGAAGAGAAACGGATTATACCTATTGGCAACCCAGTTGGCCATAATCAAAAGAGCAAAATTCATGGCATCTCGACGTAGAATCGAAAACTCTTCAGCAATGTTGCGAAACATTTGCTATTAAAAAGTAAAACATCAACATATGACATCAAATAAACAATTCATTTACAGTACCTTGTATCCTTTAAAATCTGTATTCAAAAGACTTGATACTTTGCATTTTCTAGTGAAGCGTGCCTTTTGAGGCTTGAGTGTTATGGTAACTCTTCTTCTTTTAGAGGCTTCTTTGACATTAGTTTCAGAATCAGGTTTAGAATCAGGTTCAGAAATAGGATCGGTTCTCATTGACATGGTAATTTTTAAACTAAAAAAGAATGAAAGAGAAACTATATAAAGATAATATCATTTATAGGGAGAAAAAGCATTTTCATTTTGCATCACTTTCATTATGGTGGAGTTTCAAAACGGATGAGCTTTCCCATCAACATGGAGTACAAAAAGAGACGAGACGTTATTCTTTGGAGATTAAAAATAAGCTGGAGAGAAAAGTAATCAAAAATACATAATTAAGAGTGAGCTACGGACTAAATATGACCTGTCGAAGATAGAATATGTTGTACGTGTTTTGAGTTCTAAATTCATTTACAGTACTCTATGTTCAATGTGATGATAAACATGTTTGTAATTGTATAATAAGGTGATTGCATAAATCGTGCACAGTTATGTTATACATAGCACCTATTTATGTACACTGGGCTTTAATATAACAATAGCATGACAGGAGTTAAGTCTATAACCTTTGTGAGAGGTATTCGGTGTCAGTTATATAAGGACCATGTTAAAGGTAAGAATAACTTATTGTCTTGTGTTAAATAATAACTACTACAAAGCCAATTCTTGGATGATGTCAAAGCATATCATGCGTCATTACAACAACTGACTTTTTCCAACAAAGCATCCAAGACACTACTCCTACTACTCCAGAAACTTCCCAACCTGATTCCGATAGTTTGCAAAAATAACAAAATTCAACAGTCTTAAATGATATAAAGAACTTGTTAAATCATTTTTCTTCAGTCGAACCACAAGAACCGTTCGATGAAGAAGACAGAAAAGAAAATTATATATTTTTTTGGCTTTGTTGGGCAGTTTTGTGACACTATTTCTAAGCCATCTATTGGGGATATAAAAATAGTGAATTTTAATTTTGGGAGGATTAGGTCACCTTTATTTTCGAACAAGATATGTTGATAGTTCAAATATATTTAATTCAAAATTAAAATATCGAATCTCTGTAGGCTTGTATAAAAAAAAAAAACTATGACTTGACTACAAGTGATGTTTTAAATTATTTAGCACATGATACATTTGGTTTTAGAATTTAGTAGCTTGGCATTCAAACGGTCAGAAAATACGCACTCTTTGTTTGGGTGAGTATCGTCGCAGGTGTCTTGAGCTTAGAGATTATTGTCTCGCTAGATCTTTTCATTTTATTCTAAGTTAATAGTCAAAAGTTTTCAATAAGATGAAGTTTTCGACTATGTATCTATATTCATTACCTCTTTTTCAAGACGTTTCGCTACATGTACTTACAGTAGTCCCTTCATAATCAAACTGGTGAATTTATCAAAATCGGTTTATTATTTAACCGTCTCTCTAGCAAAGCTACATCAATACTACCACTGTGATTGCTGTTCCGAAAATTTTTATTTTTTGATGACTTAATTGCAAAACTTGGCAAATTGAATTTTATTTTTCTTTTCCTTTTATCTCTGTTTTTTTTATCAATTCTTACACATTATTATATGACAACAACATAAAAAAAAAGAGATACTTCCTTTTTTTTCTTTTTCTTTTTTTCTTTTTTCTTTTATATATTATTTACACTCCTTTACCTTTTGTACATAGCTTAATGAATACAATTAAAAGTACTTGTTCGAAAAGGGAAATAATCACCTATCAATTCCAGCCCAATCATCGTTTTGACGCAATTAAACATGCGATTATTAAACGGTGTAAACAAAACTTACCAAAACAAACCTTGACTGTAAAGAACCTACCTGAAAAGAGCTTGACAACAAAACTTCCCGTTGGAGGACTACCTTCCCCGCCGATTGATGAAAAACCAAGACTCTCGTCAACTGTTGTTAAGGAAAGAATCAAGGCCTTACAGGATGAGAAACACAAACTATTTCAAATGCTTAAACAATTAGTAGTTGATCAAGAAAATTTAAAAAAGCAACAAAAACAAAGGCAAGAGCAACTTGAGCAACTCGAGCAACTCGAGCAGCGAAGAACAAAGCGAAGAAAGAAGACTCGATGGTCTCCACCAGTCTATTCTTATAAACAAACATATTATCCTTTAAAGGTAAGAAATAATAATATTTATATACATTGAATTACTCATTGAGATGATTACCATAGACACAACCTCCTTATTCTAGATAATCTCTTGTAAAATACTTTATTATTGCTATCATTATATTACTATTAACATATTATTACTTCTAATCATTATTATATTTCCCAATTTGATAAATTAAAACATTATTACATTTTAGTAAATCAAGTCATTTGATTATGTTATTACTGTTCAAGTCTGTAAGAAAGGGAGAGGTTACACACATACTTATCTGATTTAGTTTTGTGTTCAAATACATGACTACACGACAATTTAAAATTTTACTGTTTTTGGCTTCTTGTATACCTACGCAATGAATGTAAGGGAGAAGAGAGAGAGATATACATACAGTTGGCATCATGTAGAATGTTCACAGAAGAGAGGATACCACTGAAGGTCAATGCATGGAGAAAGCACTCTAGAGAAATGCATTTAGTAAAGATTATTCAGTTAAAGGAGCAATACTTACTTTGTATCGTATGAAGACCTTTGAAAACTAGGAAGCCTGCGAATAGTACTGTTTTAGTTTCCCATTGTTATTCTCGTATAAACAGAAAACATCTTTTTTGAATACATAATTGATGACAGTTTTAAATAAACCCCGAAGGAAAGAAGTCATTTTTTACATATAAATACACCTTTTTTTCGGGATCGAAAAACTCTTGAGTGTAACAAATAATTCATCCATTGCATAAAACTAACAGCCATCATGACCTGACAGTTGTCTGGATTAACATGAAAGAGAGTAAAAACATAGTGTATACCATTCAACCTTAGCTCTATGTTATTCAATGGTATATCCTTTCATATTTATTAAGCAACTACTGAGTATTTGGATCATGAAGGCATTGAATTTTATTAGCAGATCATAAACATTAAGGCTATTTTATCATTTACTACTACTATTATTGCTGTTTCTAAAATATTGCTCAATATGAATACAATCTGAGTAGTTATTATTTTTCTTTCTTAATAAAAATTGACAACTTGGAACTACGTTCAAATTTGTTATCTCAAAGTTTTTCTATCCCTCAAACAACAGATCAAGAGTTTAGATATGACAAACGAAAAGGTAGCTTTTGAAAAGAAGGGTTAAATTATCACTAAAAACACTGAAGGAAGAATACTACGACACTTTTACTTAAAGATTCGGTATTTATTTCCAGTAAGTTTGTAAAATCAAAACATGGAAATGGTATTAATATAAAACTTTAATAGGATAATGAAAACTCCGTGAAGTGTATTGCTGGAAAAAGCTTATTAATGCAGAATCAAAAGTTCCAAAAGAGTTTATTGAGGAAACATTGCCATTAGAGATTACAGAAATTGTGGATGAAGTAAAAGGACGATTGGCAAGATTACCCTAAAAGAACAAGACCGATATCATTGATTTTATTTGCTACTTTGGCTTTTGTATTGCAAACTATTGAAATATAATGTGATGCATGTGAGGATGTCTCGAAAATGCTAAGAAGGTTTACTCTGCTGCCTTTCCCAAATTTTAAATGGCGATATGTAACAATGAATGCCCGAGCACTCGCATCAAACGCAAAACAAACATGTTATCATGAAAGCATGAAGTTGTTCTACAATGCTTTTGATTTTGCAAAATTTGATTTTAATAGGTGAGAAGCTCAAAGTACAAATTTGTAAAATCAATGTGCTTAATAAATAAGGGTTGATCTATTTTAGTGTTGAGGAGTTAAAAGAAAGGAGAGAAGATGCAATGTTCGATTGTGTAGTACAAACTTATGGCTTTGGTGCTTATTTCGACTTTGCAAGAAAAAAAAAAGTTCATCGATTGCATACCCTGTATTTCAGCTAGAAGATTTCGATCTTGAAGTTAAAGAGCATTTCTTGCCTGCAGTTACTGATCCCGGTCGAAAAAGCGTATTTATAGTCACTGTCGGTCATGAATGTTCTGAACACGAAGTACGGCAATGCAGTATTAAAGAGCGAATATGTTACACGGGCAGTCAAAGACAAGCAAAGCACCTTGATAAGCTTAAAGAAAGAAATGAGATAACGAAGATTGGAACAAATATACCTTCACCAAAAACAGTCGCTTCTGAAGAACTAGTGAAATATGTGAAGTATGCGCTTACTTTCATTGATTCTCTATTTGGTTTTTACAGCGAAAAATCAGCACCCTTCCGGTTCTATGACTATCGGAGTCTCTAACGTTGTAATGATGAAATGGCGAACATACTAATTGATAGAGACAAAAAGTATAATGAGGCAAAGAGGAAAAAAAAACAAAGAAATACAAAGAGAGGGAGGACGAGAAGGTAAAGAAAAAATTTGGAGGAGGAAAGCTAGAGGCTAAGACGATGGAAGAGTTACTGTATGGCTTTATCCATTTTTTGTTAAACTTGATAGCAACTACTAATCTTTTTCTTCTAGGGTCAAGAAGCCAAAGAAGACCTGCATCAAAAATCATTTTCCCCATTATGTGCCATATTTTTTATTGTTTTTAGTGATAGTATGAAGAATAAAGATACAGTGAAGATAAAAGGATTACAATCAGGAGATACAGGTCTCTTGAGAAAGAAGATTATACAGAGATCAAAAAAAATCCAGGTCACATTTGTTGACATCAGCGAGTACAACTCGTCTCAAGCATGTATTATGAAATATCTATCCAATTACTTGTTTACTTATTGCTGTATAAGTTTGCAATTCATGCATGGAAAAGAACCTGAAGACAATTGTCAAGATTCCATATGGCTGGCTCAATATTACTGTCCTAGTTTACAAGCACTGCGGTACAGTCAGGAACAGAGATGTAAACGCATCCAAAAATATGCTATACATTGCCATATGGAAGAAATTCGGTCGCCCGATTCAGTTCAAATCAGCCAACGGGGGTTTCCTCAGATATTTACAGTAAGTTATATTTAAACTCCTGTGACTTGACTTGAAATACTAAATAATTTCCTTTTATAACCGAACAAATATTTAGTTGTGTAGAGGCAAGACTTAAATGTATTTGTGAGAAGAGGGAGTTTAATACATCCTCTTTATATTGTATTTTTGTTCTTTGTGGTATTGCAGAGAGATATTCTCTCTCTCTCTCTTACTTAGTGTTAAAAGAAGCCAGCATAGTAATGGTAGTAAAGAGAGATAGTTATTGACTAAGATAATGCGCCAAGGGTTATTCCATCAAAATATCAATCTTACTTGATACATATATTCATCAAACATGATATATACCAAGAAGGTGTAATACCTTTTTCTTGCGTGAGCATATTTCTTTGTAACAGTAGACCAAGTTTTTGAAAAATAAAAAGAAAACACAGGGTTTCTCTAATAATAGTACCAAATGCCAGGAAGACGGATAACAATAGATTGATATATATAATATAAAAACGACTGTGCTTGAAATTAGTCATTGACCACAATAAAAGCAAGGGGAGTTTTTAGTTGACATTGAAAAGTATGTTGATGGCGTTTTAATTTCTCTTTTACAATAAGAAAGAGGAAACACCAATGGTAACCGAGGGTCTGGAAATAGATAGATTAAAATGGTTAAACATATTTTTTGACAGTTTGTGATCTACAATTTTAACAATAATGATAAGATATATAATAGAGCATATTTATAATATTGTATTTATATTTTAAAATAAGGAAATAAGGAAAAGACATATACCAATAATATGTAATAATATAACAATAATAATAAAACAGAGAATTAGATATCTATATATATAAATATAAATAAAAAAAGTGTAGTATGTAAGAATGGGAAAAAAAAGTCTAAGTCTAAGTAATAATAATAATAATAGTAAAAGAAAAAGAAACTGTTATATATATAATCAATATATACATAGAATTTCTTTTTCTTCTTCTCTCTAAAGAAAAGGCATAGCATAAAACTGTCATATAAAATAGAATAATAAAAATATAAAAAAAAAACACTATAGAATAAAGTGCTCATAATGTTGCTTAAGGTTTCTTGGCCATCCAGCAATTGAATCGAGTGAATCCATGATAATCATCGAATTCGGTTAATACTTCTTGCACGGCTAATTCATAATCATCAGGTTGAATACCCCACTTTGAAATATAAAATGATCTTCTGTTTCGGAGGAACGCTTTTTGAATTTCTTTGTTGATAAAACCGAATTGTTTCAATTCTATATGAATGTATATGTGTTAATAATGATAAATGTCAAACTTGATTATTATTACTATTATTATTACCTGAATCTTGAGGCCATTCACCGATGGGTATGTCCAAAGTACGATGATTCAAATCAACAAATCCACCAGAGTCCAGCTCCTTTTCAATCGCTTCTGTAAAGGCAAAATCAAGGCCCTGTTCACTACAATGGTTCTGATAGAACTCATCAAAGGCTCTTTGAACAGGTCCTGGATTATGGTGCCAGAGATCGGCTTCGATCAATTCAATGGATCCGCCTGGTTTCAACACACGCAGCATTTCAGAAAGGACATGGGTCCATTTATCATTGGGAATGGATTGGCCCATACTGCGCTGAAAAATGCTATATATGTACATTAATATATATATACAGTTATTACTATTATTTATGCTTACAAATCAACGGAATCATTTTCTAATGGCCACTTTTCAGTGATATCGGCTTCTTTAAAAGTCAAATTACGTGGCTTTCCATGCTGTTCCGAAGGTGGGCGTAGATCCAGTCCGATAATGGTGGAATTAGAACGTTCAGAAGCCATTTCGAATGCCCAAATACCATTTCCTGTGCCGATATCGACAATTGTGATAGAATCGCTGTCCAATTCAGTCCATGCATTGTTTTTACGGGCACTCTTCAATAAATAATGCTAAATAGATAATAAAATAATAATAATAAGTATAGAGTATTATTTAATTGACTTATTGATTAATTACGATATAGATACACATATATATATCAATATCAATATCAATAATAATCAATCCATGATAATAATGCATATATATATTCTATCAATGGATTTATAAAAAGATTAATTTACTACCTGTCGTTGAAGTCGATCCAGCTCTTTAAAATCGTCAGGTGCAATGCTCTTTTTACGACCCGAAAAGAATTCGGTGATAGATTGGCGTCTTGATTTCGGTATACTGTCAACTGGTTGCATAACATGAGCTGGAACTTGTTGTTGTTGCTGTTTGTCATCGATCCAATCGTAATTAGCAGTTGTCATGGCAATGGAAGCATTTGATCGACTACCAACTGTAATCGTGCTTCGTCGACGATTTGTTCTTGATCGTTTTTCTTTTCGTTCTTTTGACTTTTCAATAACTTTACTCGCTTGGTTACCCATTGAAAATATGAAAAAAAAAGAGAAAAAGAAAAGAAATAAAAAATAAAAAATAAAAAATAAAATAAAATAAAATAAAAAGGTAATAAAAGATTCAATGTCGGAGGAACCAATCCCGATAAAAAGCTCATGTGTTACGAATAAGAAATAATAGAAAAGCGGCTAAATGTAAAAAAAAATATCAAATAATAATAACAATAATAACATACCATTGATCTCTTTACTATTGACTCAATTGATCCAATGGTATCCAGTTTTCTTGCTTTTATAACTTGATATTTCATTATTATTGTTATGGTAGTTTTCAATTATCGATAAATAGAGATAGAAAAAGGCCGGCTTTGTTGCCAAACTAAGTATTTGTTTGCCACGTTGTTTTAAAGAGCCGACTACTACCAGGTTCCTGAATTGAGTTATACAATTACATTGACTTTAAATTCAGATATAGAAAAAAAGCTATTTGGTCCGATCAAAACGCCTTGCTCTTTTTTTATCAATGGTGATATATGGCTATAGCATATCATCATTATATATATATATAAAAACAAGATGAAATAGAATAATAGGTTATTGATAATAAGAAAATATAGCATTACAACAATAGTTTATAATGAAATAAGAATCATGTTCTTTTATAATACAAGTCAATTAACAAATAATATTGTTAACAAGAAGATTTTAGCAGTGATGATATAAAGTCGTTTTTTTTTTTTTTTTTCATTACGGCGATTGAAATTATATAGTATGAAATAAATTATTGAGAAAATAACTGGTCTTCTCTCTCTCTTTATATGTATATATATATATATATATATATATATATCAGACCACTCATTAGTCACCGTGTACTAGAGACTAAATTGCCACGCGATTAAAAACCCTTTAAAAAACACATGTTATTCGCTCTTTTATGATATACAATACATCTTTCCATCATTTTATTTCCTTCTTTGTTCTTCTATACAGTGTTTAAAGTGTAAAATAAAAAGGATTCAACTATTTCCGAACAATGGATTATTTCTTTCTATTTTTTTTATAAAATACTCTTTCTCTCTCTTGAAAATATATTTGATTTAATAAAATCATCAATTATTGAGTTACAATAAGGTGCATATCGTAAAATATAATTACAAATGCTAAATACTATTCTTTTTCTTTTACTTTTTATCATAAATCAATATATATATATATATATATATATATACTTGGAGAGTAAAAACTAGAAGTCGTTATCAATCATACAAAGCACATTAAAACAAAATAACTCTTCTCTTTTTTTGCTTATCCGATAATGATATTCTTCCACACTCAAATATCCAATTGTAATTTATCTTCCTACCAGAAATGTCTAGTGGTTCACTCTATGCGGTATCTTTCAATCATATTATTTACATGGAAAAGGTACTAAATAAGCGTTAGGTTATCGGAGAAATGAGTATTTTATTGCTTTTACTATTATTATCATTGTTCATTATATATTTCTTTAAATATATATATATATTTTGAGAGTGAACGACATTGGAATTCAAGTATAAAAAGTGCTTTAAAATAATACTTTTAAGAAAGTGAATATTTGATAACATAAAAGTAAAATGAAATAGCTCCAGGTGGTTTTTGGCGTTCTGTATTAAACTGGTTATTTTGACCTTATCATTGCTTTTACTTTTCGGCCAATCATGGTCTATAAAAACATAGCCATATCTGATAATATCTCACCTTGTTTTGCTGGGATACCTGCTTAAAATTTTGGAATCATTGACTTTTTCCCATCTATCCAGTGAGTGAGTTTATAGTATCCTTTGTTTTTTTTTTTTTTTTACTCTGCTGAGGTCTGTTCTTTTCTGTACCTGTCTGTTCATAATGTGTTATTTATTACTCTTGTAATGTTAATAAATAAAATATATATATCGATTCCTATTTAGCCGTTTCTGTCTTTCTTTGTTTTGTTTTTAAATAGCCACTATTTGAATGAGGTAGTTAACATAGATCCCAGATATGGGATTATGTCAGATAAAGAAAAGAATAGATCTTTGGTCTATCCTATAACCGTATGGTGATTATGTATTACAAAAGCGTGAAATAGATTAAAACAATGAACAAATTCTCAATTGTATCTGTTTTCGACATGTCAAATAAGGGATTACTGTTCATTTACTTGAGAGACCCTTACTTTCTCATCCGATATCTTCTCCTTTTCCTTTTAATATTTAACACATAATTATGTGTATGCGTTTTTTTAAGAAAAAAGAAATGAGCTCCTGATTTTTCCTTGCATGAATTTGTCACATCAATAAAAGAGATGTCAGAAATTATTATAAAAAAAGACGAAAAGGAGTAGCAAGCACATGGAATGGATATTTTTATTGTCTTTTCTTACTTAACACAAAATGCATGAATCATTGAGCTTGCTATTTTATTATACTTTTATTGTTCAATTTTTTATTACACGGTATAAAAAATGTATTATAAATCATGGTCCTATTTTGCTCTCCACCGCCACCTCCATTTGTGCATAATGCGAGGGCAGAGATTATCGGACCTGATGCACGTTCCTTCCGGGAAAAATACTTCGGGTAATTAGTGGCTGAAACAATAGTATTGACAATTAGAATGTATGCATATCTAACATTTTCCCTCTCTATCGTGTGTATGTATATGTGATTGATTTTGTTTCTGTTTTGTTAAGTACAAGACAAATTTTTTTTTTTTCAGTGATTAATAATTTATCCTTTTGACCAATGGATTTATCACGAATCAGTTGTTCTGTTACTGTAGTCTTCTTTATGTCTTTATATTGCATTGTACTTGTACTCTTTCATGTATTTTTTTATTTTATCCAGTCAAATAAACTCGTAGTGAATTGGTATACCCTCTCGTTATAGTATAAAATTATTTTCCTAAAACAGAGCAACATTCGCAGTGACAACGTAGTTTTTTTTTTTTCTTTTTTTGTGCAAATGATATATTAAGGAACCGCTATCTAAGGGATATAAACATATTCTTATTAAAAACATCTCTTAAACTAGTTGCATATATTAAGAGTTAGAGCTTATTGAAGATTTCTGGAGCATGATATGATAGCAAACTGAAAGAGAGAAAAGAGACCCTGAAGGTTCATTTAATGATAAATATCTGAATAACAATCATACTGATATCAATTATCTCCACGTTTTATCGGGTAAAGCAGCCGAAATATACATATACTAATACCAATAACGAAATAAAAGTACATTCTGAAGATTTTGTGGCGCTAGTGACAAGATAAAGAATAGTGTGAAAATAAGCCTAATTTTCTTTCATTAGAATGATTATATATAAGCGTATTTAAACAAGAAATAAATGCCAAATAATATATATACATAAAAACTAGTGTGAATAGGTACCATAAGGTAATAAATGATGAGTTTCACCGATATTCTAAGTGTTACACCTCCTATATTCAATAGTGCCCATAACTGTATCTATACTTGATCCAAGCTCTTGATTTACCTACCTGTCAACTTTTACTCTCCGTCTCTGGGTATATTAAATTATATTCATGCCTTAGTTGATACTTTATTTTTATCACTGTCACTCAAGGTATTTAGATTTAATTCTATTTTGATATATTCTCGACTATTACCTTATCCATTATATCTTGAGGATTTATCACCCTTTTATTAACTATTTCCTTTTGTATTTCTTATCTCAATCACTCAATATTATTCGGAAAGTATCCATCTATTCACATGGATCGATTATAGATCTTCATCTATATTTTGTATTTGTAATAATGTTTTAGATTAGTTTTCTTTTAATCGATAATGTTTGATTGAATTAATATAAATACTGTGATATTTATCACTTAATAAACATCATCTTTAACTTCACATTTATTTTTATCTTATTACTTAAAGCGTTGGCACAGTAGTAGCCCCTCTATTTATTTTGATTATTGGCATTGAGGTGTACTCTGCCCATTTACTGTTGAAGGTCCATAGAAATTATATTGATTCAATTCTATAATTCTGCGTTATTTTTATTTTATATCTTTCTTTCTCTCCTCTTGTATAAAAAGTCTATCTTTTATATAAGAAAACTATAGTAACAATACTTTAAATTGTTGGTGCTCACTATTACCTGCGAAACCCACATAAAACCTAACAAGATCTAACAATAAATACAAAAAAGTTGTGTTTTTTCTGAATCGATTATTAATCATCGACTTCTTTGAAAAACTGACAGTACAGTTGACATGCAAATAAAAACAAAAAATATTGATATGAGGCTACCAGGGGTCGAACCTGGAATCTCCTGATTCGTAGTCAGACGCCTTATCCATTGGGCCATAGCCCCTCATATATTTTGGTTGTTTTATTTATATATTTTGTTCAGCTTTATTAAAATGCAGTCACATATCAAGTCACTAGTCGTGGCTGCATTACTAAAGAGCCGTTTATGTATATTTGTGATCTACCTACTGTTTATTTCAAGATATTGACAAAAAATAATAATTGTATAAATAGAGACAATGCATAGAGTAGATAACCAAAGCATGTTGTCAATACCATGAATCAGAAGGAAGTTGATGGTAGATGGGATCCATTTAGACGCTTCAACATACGCCCTTGTGTCATTATTCATTGGGTTGGATCATGAACTTAGTCTCAATTTTCTTGTCATCAACCTTTTCACAATAATTTGAAAACTTTTTCTCATTTTCTTGAAAAAGATAGTATGTCTCTTGTGTGATCTCTATTTATCTTTTATTCTGATGATAAAAAATTAAAGGTCTATTTGGAAATCTTGTGTTATTTACAACATATCTTGCTCATCTTTTTCATTCCCATGAATGAAACTATCGAAGAAGGGCGTGTCTTAACTGTGCAATTGTTTATTGAATTCTGTGATCTGCTGATTTGACAATGGCACTTCCTTAATATGGCTGATGTCTATTGAACACTCTGAAAGTACCAATTTTCTCTCAAAAGATGAAAAAAGTCCATTCATTTTTAATTCTCTTTCTACTTTTATATCTCATTTAGTATGATAGAATAAATAAGTGACGGGTCTTTATTATTATTTCTAAGCAAGAGTCTATCCCGAAGATTGGAAGAGTTTTTCCAACACTTCTTTGTATTGACTTTGCCAAGTGTTAGTAGCGTATTCATGAATAATATTTTTACGTAAATTACCACAAACAAGTTAGTTTAAAAAAGAAAAAAAAAAAAAAAAAAACAGGATATAAGCAAGTAAATGGTTTTACCGTAATTTGTTCATATAAATCATTGCTGCTTGTAAATACAAGACCATTTTTTCCATCTTGAACAAGTTCATCCAAACTACAAAAAAGACACGTAATTACTTTCATGCTGATCAATGGTATAATTATACCTTGGCTCTTACCATTCAAAATTAACTGCACACACAGGTAATCCACAACCAAACATATCCACTACCTTCATTGGTAAATCCATACCACTTGAGCTTGTGTGTAATGAGATACCCAGATCAGCACTACCAAGCAAGTAAGTATAATCAGACATCTCCAGCCAAGCAGTGATGATACGCGTCTTTTTCAAGACCATCTTGCTGATCTTGTCTTCATAATAAGCTTTGAGAGGACCTTTGCCTGTGATGATGAACAAGAGACGGGGATCAGAGGGTTTTGCAGCAGCCTCATAGAGCTCAACAGCCTTCAACAGGATGGAGAAATCCTCGTCTTCAGTCCATGAGGTGGAAGATACAATCACACGGGGTCTATCCTGTCTCCATACCAAAGTACCCTTATCCTCATCCACATCCGTCATAAAAGTAGCAGTTTCCTTACCGCTTGTCTTGCCCCAGAACTCTGTATCGTCCTTAAGTTGATCGACAATAGGCTTTAAGGAGAACTTCCAAGCTCTATATACAGGTTCAAGCAAAAGTCGCTTGAAATCACTAGGAGGTTTATCCTTCAAAGTCATAATCTCACCCGTCACCTTCCACTCATTTTTCAATTCCTTGTGCATACGATCCGTGACGGTTAAATGAGCATATGCTACACTACCATATTTACGCTCATACCACTTTGCGAATCGTACGACCCTGTGGTCCTTACCAAGTTGCATACCAAGAATAGAGTAACCAAAGTTGTGCCAATCAATAATGAACCATGCTTTTCTAAGAGTGGCTACGAAGCGTGCAATTATCAATGTGGGAAGAGAAGGAGGGTTCTAACAGAAAAAAGGGACGTTTCAGTTGGCTATTTCAAATGTTAGCAATAAAAGTGTGTATAATACCTGAACGATAACAAAGTCTGGTCTCTGAGTAACACAGCCCATGATCCAAAATAATTGTACTGAAGTAAACATGACTTTAAAAGGTGCCCATAAAAGGTAGAAAATTTTGGGATAGCCTTTTGGAACAGACCAAGCGGCACGAATGCGACGTACGCGTATATGGCGATTGACGTTAATAAGTGCACCAGGATTTGTATCTATTTTTTTTTTTTTTTTTTTTTTTTTTTTTTTTTTCGTCATATATTAGATTTGAGTGCTGGGTAACTCATTATTAATATCCAAGTTTTACACAACTGAATTGATTCCTCATTTTATATATATATATATTCAACATTTACCAGTATATCCTATTAAATCAACAGTACATCCCGAATCAGCCAACGATGAAGCATGGTACCTCATACGTGGTGATCTGCCTATATCACCCAACACTACTACCTGAACCATAATTCTTCTACGCACACCACCTGTATTATCAAATACATACATGCCAACAAGTCGACCGAAAATGACATAGCAGCATAAAACTGCCATCAGCATGCCGGTTAAGGAAAGTGAACCAGATTCGGCAAGCTCAACCATTGTTTGTTTTTAGAAATAGAATATAAAAAAAAAGACCCTTTTTTTTCAATGAGAAAAAAGAGAGAAAAAGCTATAGAAAATACAAATGTTCTTTGGGAATATAAGTTTGTGTGTGGTAAAAAAAACAGAAAAGAGTTAAAAAGGTTGCCATTTTTTAATTTCTTTTGTTACACTTTCTCCTTTTTTTTATTATTGAAGCTCAGTTGGTAAAACTCGCAATAAAAGGTGGTCTAACCCGATAAAAGAGGGGGGGGGGGGAAACAGCCGTTTATGTATATTCGATCCATCTTTGTTTACGTTTAATAGATAGCTGAACAGCAAATAGACAAGGCATTGTGTTTGCTTTGCATGTAATATTCTTCATTTAAACTGAGTACATTTTACTATTTGACACTAGCAACAGCTTTTATTATGTTTCAAACGGGATGCCGGTGTTCTTTTATTTGTTTGTTTTATCGCTATTGTATTTTGGTAAGTCCTTATTGTCTCGGCTACTTGTTTAAATTCTACAAATCATCTAGGTTGAGACAAGAGTGTACCGAGAAAGTGATTAGAGTCACATTATTAACTACAAAATACACCTTGAAAAAAGAAATCGTTTTTTATTTATAAAGAATAGAATTTATCATTATTTCCAAACACTTTCATAACCACAGAGAGAAAGAGGGCATAAGTAAAGCTAAAAGAAACTATTCCACCGTCATCATAGGATAGAAGTAAGGTAGACATACCAGTTAAAAGGAAAAAACCAAACTGTTCATGAATATAAATAAAAGCTTATTCCAACCTTTTGTGGGGAGGATACAAGTCAATCAAACAATAGTGAACAACTTTTTAAAAGGGGATATATTGATAAAACAGTTGAATACTTACTGGAAGGCCACTCTATACCCTCTCTAACGATCACTATTTAAACAAATACGAAGAAGGTAAAAGACATAACCTTCATAAAAAAAAAAAAATGAGATGGAGCCTTAATAGTTTGCTGGACAGAGGATAAAATAATATCACCAACATTTGTAATGATTAGAGCGCAAGATGTTTTTTTTTTGGAATAAAGAGCTCCCAGCTATAAAGCAGAACAAGAAAAAAAAAAAAAAGCAGAAACACCATTGCTTTGTGGAAAACCTCTGTCTTTCATTTACACCACTTCATCTATTCTTGCTGCTTTTTCAAACAAAAAAAAAAAAAAAAAAAACTGTGATTTTTCACAAATTTATAGATGAAGAAAAAATACATATGTAAACATTTACCAAGCAAAAATCCTAGTCCACACCATTTTGATATATTGGAGAGTGTTTGTCAGTGAGTTTGGAGTGATCAAATGTTTGCTTAAAGTGTGATTTCAAATACAGACTAAGTCAAGCACCGTAAATTAAGAAGTGTACCATCTTGATTATAATAAGAGTTTTTTTTTTTTTTTTTTTTTTTGGATAAAAAGGTTTTTAGGAGAACAAATAAGCCGGTTTACGTTATCAATCTAAACTCGAACAAAGAGAGTCATGGAAGCAATAGGGACCATTTTTTTTTTTCTAAAGCAGATAGCGTAGACTCCAGACACATATATACCAGAGAAGTAAGCCTTCGTTTTGTAAGATTATTTTTGATTTAGAATGATATTATTTTTAATAAAAACACAAAGAAAAGTATTTGTTTGTCGTACGGCGTGTTATGATCTGGACCCTGAATGGAATTTGTTTTGTCATTTACAATCACCTACTTCTTGATTTTGGTTCTAAATAATAATAATAAAAAAAAAAGCATGACTTTTAAACAATGTGTGGATGATATCAAGCTCTTGTGCCTTATTAATATGTGGTAGGGGGGTTTTCACAGAGCATCTCATTTTTACTATTAACCAGTTTCCCTTTAATAAGGTAAATCAATTGTTCATTGCAGATGAAAGCATATATACCTTTTGGTTAACCATTAAGGGTGTATTATTAATTACTACGTATGTACAATAGGCTTTCATGGTATCTATAGGTGGTGTACATCTTTTGCTTTTTGAGACTTTCTGAGAGAACTTCCGGGACATGGTTACGTACGTACGTGTGTGTGTGTTCTGGAGGTAAATAGAAACAAAAAAAAGTCACCACTTTCATTTTTATTTAGAACTAACTCTATTTATGTGTGTATAAACATCCATCTCTTTTTCTGTCTCGTCCAAAAAGAGAAAGTGCCTCTACTCATTAAGCAAAGATACAGTGATAAATGTAAGCCTCGTATTTTAAATACCATCACACTTTAGTAATAATACCGTTATTTTTAACAATAGTTTTACATGTGCCACTGTTGGAACAAGTATAAACGCCAGAGATATTTATCTCTATCAGTCCTGGTCTTATTTACCCCCCCTTTTTTTTTTCTTCTATTTTGTCATGTTTGATTGACATGGAACGTACATTTTTGCAACATTTTTTTTTATTATTATTAATAAAAGGTTTTTATTACATGGAGCAAAATGTATTTGTAAACTCTCCCAAAAAAAAAGGACCTAATTTAATAAAAAGAGGGTCCCAGGCCAATTTTATATAATCAAGTCCATGATCCTCCCCATGATCCTCCTCTCTTTATTAGAAATCATGAAAAGCCTTGAACAGAATTTCCTGGCGAGTAAATGAAAATGTGTACATACAGACTTTTTTTTTTTTTTTCTAGAAAAATGCACTTTTATTATGATATTCACCTTTGCAAGAGACAATTATCCAGCCACTTCTTTGGTAGTCTATTTATCTAAACGAAAAGAGTGTTCAAATGATCCATCGACACTATGGCCAACTTTTTGGTAGTTACTACCAATTCTTGAGAATTTGGCAATGTCACTTCACCGTTTTTTTTCCTTCGGGCCATTTTTTATTCATTGTCCAAAATCAAGTGTCTTGTTTTTTTTGGTAGTTGCCTTCATTTTTAGGTAGATTTCAACCAGTTCCAGCTTTGACGAGCGTTTTTTTTTTTTTTTTTTTTCGGCTTCAATCTGGTAGCCAAATACCTATTTACGCTTAATTTAGGTAGCTTTGCTGCCATCAGTTAGCCATAGTGGTAGAGCTCTTCTATCGTTGTTTTTAATAAATCACAAACAACTTTTTTGTTCACTGTCTTGTTTGTTTTTCTATGAGGAGAGGTTTTCAATCCAGAAATTATCAATAGCGCTGAGGGGGGAAGTGGGTGCTGTTCTTCAAAAATGCTCCAAGGATCAGTGGCCATCCTTATATAAGTACTTTGGTATCACACATGTAGTAGATGCCATTTTTTTTTTTTTTTTTTACCATGTCTGGTTCTTCTAGTTTTATATTAAAGAGTTGTAGAAGGGAAAGGTCAAAACATAAAGTTTGACGATACTAGTTTATAGATCTTTTCTTTTTTTTTTTGTTAAAAAAAAAAACTCCTCTGTTGCTACGATAAATCCCTGGGGTATGAAGCGATACCAACATTCATGCTATCAAGATAACCGTTCACAAAATCAAATGAAAACTATAGAAATGGTTGGCATTTCTTTTTTGTTTTCAATATACCTATCTCTTTTCTATATGTATAAACCTGATATATATATATATATATCTATATTTAAATGATTCCACATGACCAAAGACGTCCCATTAAGTTACTGGAACTCAAGATATTGGAAAAAAGCAATAGCATTTTTATTATTAGATTTTGTTTGAGATTTCATACAAAAAAAAAAGGAAGATTGAACATAATATAATATAATAAGGGGGGGGGGGGGACGAAAATAGAAAAGAGAGATGAAAGAAACTGATTAGATTATCAGTCTTCTCTTTTTTCATTTTGGAGTGAGAGAAATAAGATGCGCAAAAAAAAAGATGAAAGGGGAGGGAGGCATACAAAAATCAAAGTTTAACTGAGTGAGTAAATGTAAAAAAAAAAAAGGGGGGGAAGGTTGGGTGTGTGCGGAAGGGTGAAATGGCATATTAAAGAGTAATTAGAGATGTTATGATTTTTTTTAAAAAAAAGAGGAGGGAACAGGAAAATACATAGAATGAAGTTATTGTTTTTGTGTCGTTTTTATCTATTGTTCAGGCAAGACATGGTTCAAAAAACGAGCCAATTCTTGGGAATTTGAACAAGGTAACAAGTTGGATTGAACATGTGTTTCGATCTCCATAAGAGCCTCACGGGCGCTGGGTCTCGTCTCTGGCTCTTCGTCCAATAACCAGGCAACTAATCCTCTCATGTACATGGTAGGATAACTGTAGGTGAAGGTTGGACTGGGTTCGGTAGCGATGATGTCGAATAACTCTTCTTCGTCTTTAATAGCGTAGTGAGGTGGTACACGGTCCATCATCTCAATAATAGTAATACCGAGCGACCACATGTCAATTTTTTCATTATAGTATTCCTCTCTAATTACTTCGGGTGCCATCCTATTAGGATAAAAAAAAAATAAATATTAATCTTTTTTTTCTATCCTAAAAAAAGTCTAATTTATTATATATATTATACCATTTGGTTGTGCCCAAGCGCTCATGATTAGGTCTACTGGTTCTGGCAGACAAACCAAAATCAGCTGAATAAAAATAAAAGTAGTAATGATAGTAAAATATATTAGACCAGCATATGGATATTATAACAAAAGAAAAAAAAAAAAAAAAGTGTTCTTACCAAGTTTCACTTCACCGTTCCAACCTAATAAAAGATTTTCACATTTTACGTCACGATGCAAAATACCTTGCTTGTGCAAATGGGACAAGCCCTTCAAGGTTTCACAAGCCATAAAGACAGTGTATTCCTCAGGGATACCTCTCTGACACAAGACGGCAAAGACGGAACAACGCATGAGATCCATGGACATCCAAATGTCTTCTTTGCAAAGCGTCACTTCACGCAACTTGATTAAATTATCATGGCCAGTTGCCATAATACGTAGCTCACGTAAAATAGCAGCACGGTATTCACGATCAGGGTCAAGTCTACAGCGCTTAATAGCGACATTCACATTAGGTCTTCTACGTAAAGAAGCCTTGACGACTGCGCCATTCACACTATAAAAAGTGATTTGGAAGAGTTATTATTATTATTATTATTATTATTATTACATTATTTAAAAAAATTTCTTTTTTTTTTTTTTTTTTTTTAGCCTCTTCTATCTTGTGCGTCATCTTACCCAGTACCAATTTCTTTAAAGTTGTTATATCGCAAACTGGGATCGGAAGAATGGATGGTGATCTTTGGTAATAATTTTTTCAACTTTGTTTCTAATTTGTTTTCAGTACGTTTAATAGGTGGAAGCTTGGGGATCTCAAAGCTGGGACTAGGTGGATACCACGGACGCTATTTCCGTTTTTGAGAAAAAATAGGATGATTCAGTTATTTTTTACTAAAAAAAATAAATAAAATATGGTAAATAAATACCTTGGATACTTGTTTTGATACATCAGTTGGTCTCAAATCAATAGCAACAGGTGGACTAGGTTTAAGGTAAGCATTTCCTAAAATATCAGGAATTTCACAATTACCAGGAGGTCTCCAAATCTAATAATAATATGATTATTTATATGAGAAATGAGAATGCTCTTTTCTTTTTCTCTTTCTTTCTCTATTTACTTTGTTTTGATTAGATCGAGAAATTGATGTTTGACTGATGGATTGTTTCAAGTTTCCAGTTGATTTACGTTTAGGATAAGCAGAGTGAAGGGTGGCACGGAAAGCTGAAGCTGAGTTGCTCTGGCAATTTGGCTCAGATCTTGATTTTTGCATCACTGCCTACATATAAATAATATTATTTTTTAATATATAAATGAAAAAATGTGGCATCTAAAAAATGAGACAAAAAATATAAGAAATAAATATCTTTATATTTACTCTATCATTGCGTTTAACGGATAAGATGGTCATTTGATTTAAAGGAAAGTAAAGGAATTGGTGATATTTAAAGGAATGAAAATTTTAAAAAAGGGAAGGAATTCGAAAAAAGAGTGTGTAAGGGGTGAAAGAAAAGGAAAAACAATAAAGAATTTATTTAACAAGTACGTATTTTTATTCCTTATTGTGGTACAAAAATCACTTTTTATATATAAACATTTATTATTTTCTTTTACCGCTAAACTCCACTCAATCTGTTTGTCTTCTCTCCTTTTCTTCTTGTCTCCTTTTTTTTTATTTTATTATTACGTTTCTTTATCTCTCTTTTCTTTCTCATGTTTTTTCATTCTTTTGCCATTGCTACTTGTTCTATTTTTCAATAATTCACTACCTTTTTTTCAAATCATATTTGTTATTATCTCCCTACTTTTTTTATTTTTTATTAATAGATTTTATTTTTTATTTATTTATTATTAATGCATTTATTTATTTTTCGTTGATGCTGTGATGACTTGAATACTTTCTATATTCGACCATAAAAAGTTTCCAAATTAGGCAAATGCACACGTCGGAGATTGAATATAAATAAATTGATATCCACCGTCATTTTGCGCGATCGTCAAAACATTTATTTTTATATCATTATAAGGAGCATTTTTTTTAAATGGCCAAAAAAATGTTTGAAACAGATTGAATAACATGATTGCTATTTTATAAACAAATATCTTTTTTGATTGATTGTATTGAAGGACAGGATGGCTATATCGGAAAACCAAATGCAAAAAAAAAGAGACAAGACGCTATACTCCGCCCTTGTTGTTTTTTCATAGAAGCGATTTTACCAAGCATATTCTTATTCATGCATTTGATTAATACAAGTGCATATCATCCTTTGTTCTATTAAAATAAAAGGCAGTTTATTCAAAATCTAAACCTTTCTTTTTTTTTTTTGTGTGTGAAAAAGAGAGAGCTGCCCTGAAATTTCTTTTTTGGTGTGACCTTGAGTTCAGATTTAGAAATTTGGTAAGAAAGAACATAACGACATGTCATTGGACTGAATATGAACATTGAAAAAAGCTTATTTTTTTTCTCTCTCTCTCTCTCTCTCTTTCTTACAATAATAATAATAAAAAGACATTAAACACGGCTTGCGTTCACATTGGTGCATTTTTGGTTTTGCAGTAGCTTTCAAAATTCATTGGTAGCGATAACCCTGCTTAGCTTCATCCTCTACGTTATTTGTAACCTTGTGCACAATGGATGACCTTTTTATATTATGAACGTCATCAAGAATAGGAATGGTAAGCATAATAAACATATCCTTTATATATAATAATAGTACATTGTCTTTATTTATCTATATCAATAGGGTACTATAAAGTGAGTCATTGTTAAGAGAAAGGAAACCAGCCAAAGTGTATAGACTACCCATATTTTTAATATATACCACCTATTCTCCTGAGTATATTTCTATTTCTCTTCTTCATATCCTCCACCATCATTTTCATATCAATATCAGAAACAGAGATCCCTCGATCCGATTGAAACCCACGATCACAATTGAATCCAGTTTCATCATCCAAAATCCAACTCTCTCCTTTTTCATGATCATCGGATAACATTTGTTTGTGTAATTCTGGCGTCGTTGCTAATAATGTCGATTGAACACTATTGGGCATGTCGTGATCTGTGCTTGTGCTGATCCCTGACAGTTCTTCAATCGCGGATATCTCATGATGAAAGCCCTTTTTCAGTTTCAAGAATGCAAATGCTCCCTTTTTTAGTTTTATTCTACTTATACACTCTTTTGCGAGAAAGAAGCCCAATTGGGCACTCTTTTCATACCAGAGGACGGCGACATTCAAGTCTTTAGGCACGCCCAGACCCATTTCATAGATGACACCTATGTTATACTGGGCCTTGGCTACATTGAACTGAGCTGATTTGAGATACCATGCTTTTGCCTTTTCATAATCGATACCTAGTCTTGAGAGCCCATAGTGATACTGGAAACCGACCTTGTACATGGCAACGGGATGGAAGTGATATGAGGCTAGTTTAAACATCTCGATGGCCTTGTCCATATCCATGGGGATGCCCCATCCATTCATAAAACATCTTCCTAGACGATACTCTGCTTCAGAATAGTCTCTTTTGGCAGCGAGGCTGTACCATTGGTATGCTTTTTCAGCGGCATTATAGTGGCCTTTGTTGAGGTAAAGATCACCGATACCACAGAGTGTATTGGGGTCTTGATTACGCGCCATTTGAATTGTGCTTGGGTCAAGGTCGAGATAGTCATCATCTAGAGTTGCGTTGAGAATGTTAATGAGTTGTTTTTGAAAAAGGGGTTTATATCTATCTATCTATCTATCTATTACGTTCAAGACAACGGTATAGTTCTTCAAATTCTTGTGGAATGATATTTAAAGTAGTGTGAGGTTGCATTTTTTTTTTATTGCTGTAAAAATGGAGGAAACAAGTCTTGTTTTTTATACTTTTGAAAAAGAGGTGACCATTATATTACTGGCCTTTGTTATTCATCAATGGAACTCTAAAGCTGTTGTCTATATTCATACAATGGAACATATCATAAGACATTGGGTTCATTCATAGATTTAATAGAAAAGCATGAAAAACGATATGAAAGCCAGATTTTTGTGACTCTATATTACATAACAAATATATACATTTTTTTTTTTTTTCAAATCAGCTTAATCTTGTATACAATTAACAATAAAAATGGATGATAGAAATGGTAATGACGACGAATTGGAGACAAAAATCACATATGATTGGAGTCCTCCTACCGGACAGGCACAAGACTTTTTTTATAAAGGGTCTTCTATAACGAGAGAACAGGTGAAGAAAAAAAAAAAAGACTTGAGCATCCTCGTCTTTCTTTAAAAAAAAGAAACAAACAAAAAGAACTAAAACTGTGGTCCTTAGGTCAAGAAAATGTTTGACAGTTCTAAAATTAGAGAATGTCGAGGACACAAAGAAAAAGTACACACAGTCGCCTGGAATTCAGACGGTAGAAGATTGGCTTCAGGTTCAGTAGATAAAACAGCACGCGTCTGGACACCTCACCGAGGTGTAGGTTTTTTTCTCAATATTCATCGTGCGCTGCATCTAAATTTTATTTTATTTCTAGACCGATATTAGATATTCAGTGGAATTAAAAGGACATACCGATAGTGTAGATCAGTTGGACTGGGATCCAACTCATCCCGATAGATTAGCAACAGCTTCTTGTGATAAAACAGTGCGATTATGGGATCAACGATGTAAGATAGATGCATACAATCGATATGAGTATAAAATAACATGACATTGCATTTTTAGCTGGTAAATGTACAGCCACTGTCCAGACAGCAGGAGAAAATATCAATATATGCTGGAGTCCGAACGGCAATCACATCGCTGTGGGTGATAAAAATGATACCATCAGCATTATCGATACTCGTACGAATCAAATCATTGATAATCGAAAACATCCTGTTGAGGTCAATGAAATTGCGTGGAATAATGCAAATGATCTCTTCTTTGTGACGACAGGCCAGGGCACCATTAAGGTCTATGACTATCCTTCGTTTGAGTTACAGCATTCATTGAGGGGGCATACGGCTAATTGTTATTGTGTAGAGGCGGATCCAACGAGTCGTTATTTGGCAGTTGGATCTGCAGATGCTTTGGTTACTTTATGGGATATGAAGTCATTTGAGTGTGTTCGCATGTTTGAAGAGTTGACGTAAGTTTTTTTTTTTTTTTTTTTTTCAAAGGGAAAAAGAATAGAGTTATATATGCTTATGAATGGGATTATATTTAAAGGTGGCCTGTACGTACACTTGGCTTCAGTTTTGATGGTCAATACATCGCCTCTGCTTCTGAAGATAATTTTATTGATGTGGTAAGTCTTTTTTTGAAAACAATTCAATGACACCAACTCACTCTATCATAATACAGTCACATGTTCAAAGTGGTGAATCAGTCCATCATATTGAATGTTCTGCTGCAATGAATACAGTTGCTTGGTCTCCTCGTGATTATTATTTAGCTTATGCTGGTGATGAGACTTCTTCTGATGGCAAATACGCAGGCAATTTAAAGATATTTAGTATGAAGGATCCTAGAGATCAAAAATAACCATTGTGTATTTCATAAATAAATGTATATTGACTGAAAGGAATGTTGTCAAGGGTCATGCAGTCTCTAACAAGGAAAAAAAAATAAATGAGTATGATTGGCTGTGTTGAAAATACCTTTCCCACCGAAAAAAAAAAAAAAGAAAAAGAAAAAGAGCACTTTTTACTTTACAACTTGATCATACGATTTCTTTTTTTTTTTTCTTTAACAAATGGATTCAAGGAATGACCGAACTGGTCTCTATGACACTTTGAATCTAACTAAAACAGCCACTCCAGAAGAGATTAAGAAGGTTTTTTTTTTATAGAAAGAGAGATGTTTATGCTTGTTTTGCTAATGTTGTTTTATATATACTTATTAGGCTTATCGTAAACTAGCGTTACGTTATCACCCAGACAAAAACCCAAATTGCGAACAGCAAGTACATACATAAATATATATACATGAATATATATATTAGAAAAAGCACCTTTTCTTCTTCTTCTTTACATTGTCTTAAATTTACTTTTTTTTTTTTTTCTTTCCATCCTCCATTTAGTTTCAAAGTGTCAATCACGCTTATCAAATACTCTCTGATCCTCAAAAAAGACGTATCTATGACCGCTATGGCTCAGTAGGTTTGAATATGGTGGATACCATGGGTAGCGCCATGTTTTTAGATCCAGAAGTAGAGGCCATGGTCCTTGCCTTCTTTTGTGTCGTATCTCTCGTCATTGTCTCGCTCTTTATTTGGCTCATCTTTTTATGTTTAAGAGTCGATGGCGTAGTAGACTGGAAGTGGTGGGTTGTATTTATCCCACTTTGGGTTGTGGATCTATTGATGGTATGGGCAAGTTGGTTACAGTTGAAGAACTATGATCCAAAGGAACAGGAGAAGCAAAGTGGATCAAATAATGCCCAAGATGATCATGAACAAGACGACGACGACGAGGAGGAGGATGAAGAAGCAGAGTTACTTGGTGGTGGAGATCGTAGTACTCGAAACAACAAGATGACCCAATGGCAACACATTCTGAATCAATATACATCCTTTGTGTTATGCTGCCTGGCATTTGTGTTTCAGTTATTTATTGTGCTTGAGCTGGATCATTACCTGGCATGGCCCATACCCGCCCTCTTTGCACCTTACTTTGCTTATGAAGTCATCAACTTTATCTCTATCGGTACATCCGGCCTTGTTACCCGTACTATTCGACTATTGCAAGTCACCATGATCATGGTACAAGTCAGTTATTGGCATACATCATGGTTTATTGTATTTATACCACTGTATCTATTGGGATTGTATTACGGCATGAAACTCTATGGACAGTACAAGTATGTCAAGTTATTCCCACAAAGAGAAGAGGCGGAGCAGGGTAAATTGCTGATAAAGATAGCATCCGTGATTTATGCTGTACTCGCAGGTACGTTTTATGTTCTCTTGGCATTGATTGCTAGACGCTTAGAGGGCTACGCTATCAAAATGGGCTTTGTCTTCATTCCCGTATTTATCGTTATGGTAAGATTTTATATATAAAGTGTGGCTGATGCTTCATTTTTAGTAATCTATTATTATTATTATTATAATGTATAGTCCATTCTATTATGCTGTACAGGTTGCTGCTTACCTTGTATGTTGCTGACCTCGTCCTTACCAATGGAAGATCTGGAGGGTCAAGATCAGCCAATCATTGATGTGAATAGAAGAATTGCCGAATAAGTCCGTTCTTGGCAAACCATAAAGAGTTTAATGTCGGGTTGATGTATTACAAAAAAACAGAGAGGGAAACAAAAAGAAGAAGGAGAAGGACAAAAATATATATTTTCTTTTTCTCTTTTTCTCTTTTTCATCTCTTTATTTATTTACTTATATTATCCATCATGGTATTAATAAAAGATCCTATACAAAAGCGTATCATTGTATCCTATTTGGTGGATTGGGCACTGGTTGTCATAATGACAGTTGTATTTTTTGCGATTGATAAAATACCACCCTTTCATCGACATTTTTCCATTGAAGACAAGACCATCATGTTTCCATATACAGAAAATGAAGCTGTACCTATTTGGTCTCTGGGTGTAAGTGAGATTGGATTTTGTCACAATATTGTTCTTTTAATATTGTATACATCATATAGGTGATATGCGTTCTTGGTCCTATTGTTGTTATAGGCATCATCTCTTTAGCTGGGCTGGGCTATAAACGTAAGAGTTTCCATGATTTCCACAGCGGTGTACTCGGTAGTTTAATATTTTAAATTTCTTTAATTTGGAGATAAAACTAACTCCTTGTGATGGTATTCAGGTTTATGCTTGGGCCTAAGTATGACTGTGATGCTTACTGATGTTATCAAAGTGAGTTGATGTTTTTTTTTACTCTTAAATAATACTGAGTAACATGTATATACTAGATTACAGCAGGAAGACCCAGACCTGATATGCTCTCTCGGTGTCAGCCACCAGCTGATACTGTAGATCCCCTTTTTGGATTATCAAGTGTGGCTGTTTGTACAACTGATATTACCTCAAAAATAATGATTGATGGATTCAAGAGTTTTCCTAGTGGCCATTCATCATGTAAGTTTGTAATAATAACTAGCAAAATGATAATGGTGGTTGTTTATACTGTTTATATATAGTCTCTTTTGCTGGATTGGGTTACTTGGCATTTTATATTGCTGGTAAAATGAAGATGTTTGATGAGCGTGGGGTAGGAATAGAAAGAGAGCCAATGTATATAGAGCACTGATGCTATTTTCTGTATATAGCATACTTATAAGGGATTTATGTTTGCATTTCCTATTATTGGTGCCTTGTTAATAGCAATATCACGTACAAGAGATTATCGTCATCATTGGCAGGATGTTACTATCGGTGCTCTATTGGGAACATTATGCGCTTATTTTGCATACCGACAGTATTACCCAGGTCTTTCTCATAATACCTGCCATGATCCCTTTTTAGCAAGACTTGCTCGCTTGAAGCGCTTTGACGAAGAGTTGGCACATCATCATCATTCAAGTACGGGTGCCTATGATCAGTCTTCTTTATTACAGCCAGAGGCAACAAGTAGTAGAACAAAATACCAAATGGAGGATGATGTGACTTTAAATAATGATATACCACTTGCCATAAAATGAGAAAATAAAAATAGATTATTTGTTGTCCTTTTTTTTTTTTATTTATTTATTTATTTGTCGTTCCTCTTCTACCCCGTTTCAAAAGTGTTTACAACTTTTAAATACCATGGGCCAATTGCTTGCCATGCCCATTACCGCCAAAGTAAGTACGGACGGTAAAACCAATCGTTTAAGCTATGGTATTTCGTCTATGCAAGGCTGGAGAACAGGTAGGATGCTTGTTATTATTATAAAGAGTGAATAATAACATATAAAAAAGACATGGAGGATGATTCTACAGTGATTGGAGACTATAAAGGCACCGGAGTTTCCTTCTTTTCAATATTTGACGGACATGGAGGATCTAATGTTGCTCATTATGCAAGCAAGCATTTATATCAACTTGTTTTGGAATCAGAAGCTTTTAAGAATGAGGCGTACGAAGAGAGTTTAAAGCAGGGTTTTTTAAAAATAGACGATCATTTATTAACAGGTTTGGGAGGGAAATGCAAAAAAAAAAGAGAAGGGGTTTTAAACCACTCTATTATTATATATAGATGTAAAGTATGCAGGTGAACTATCAGGCTCAACAGCCATTGTATTATTAATCACAAAAGAGAATGAGTTATACATTGTAAGTAAAAACTATTTGCTTTGTCTCTTAAAGTTGTCAATATCAACAGCATTCTTGTGATAAAAACAAGAGTAATGCAGGCGATTCAAGAGCCATTCTTAGTAAAGATGGAATAGCAGAAGCATTATCGTATGATCATAAGCCTACCGATAAAAAAGAGTGGTGTCGAATTAAAAAGGCGGGAGGCCATGTAGAGAATGACCGTGTTAATGGTATGCTTGCTTTATCAAGAGCTCTGGGTGATTTCGAATATAAAAATCGTAGAGATTTACGACCAGAAGAACAAGCAGTAACTGGTAAAAAAAAAAAAAAAAGCACGGGGGGTTGAAGGGGGTTTTTTTTATTATTATTATCATTATTAATACCAATATATATAAGCTGATCCCGATATTATAAAACGAAAAATATCAAGTAAAGATGAATTCATTGTATTGGCCTGTGATGGTATTTGGGACTGTATGACCAACCAACAAGTAGTCAATTTTATCCGCAAAGAACTAGCAAATTACATTCCACTCAAGGAAATATGCGAGCATATAATGGATCATTGTTTATCTGATGTGGGTGATTCAACAAAGGTGGGCTGTGACAATATGACCATTCTTATTATTGCTTTACTCCAAGGAAGGGATGAGAAGAAGTGGTACGAGTACATTGCAAGTCAACATTTAGATGAGACACCAATAAATCATTGTATAAAGTCAGAGTCAAGGGAATACTCATTAAGTGAACTTTGTCATGCACCCGACATTACAAAGGGGTTGTTGGATGACTAAGATAGGAATAATAATAAACACGTTTGGTGTATGTTGTACACTATCAAAATGAGCTTTATATATCATTGTGGATATGCATTATAGAATGGATTAGAAATAGTATTGTATATAGTAAATAAATAAAAAGAGAGAGAGAGAGAGGGTATTTTTAAGTAAAAATAATCATGGGTGTCACCGTTTCACGAATCAGTGAGCCCAGCATGTTTTCGTCTTTCAAGTAATCATAGGGAAATTGTACAAGATGTCCTTGTACTTTTGTCAACTCTTTTCGAATTTCACGACCATGCAACTCGGGATCGGCAATATGACCGTGACGTACCTTTAAAGGATCTGGTAAGAATTTTCGATGCTGTTCAAAGGTATGGACCGTATCATCAGGCACACAGCGGAAGAGTTGACGGTATATAAGGGTATTTTTTTCTGCTATCCCTTTCCAAAAATCAAGGAAATGAGGAGCAAGTGGATCCATTGCCATGGCATCATAACGCACAGACTTTTCAAAATTTTGGGATGGAAGGGCATCGTCTCCTGATCGCTTCTCGTGGTTAAGAACCTTGTCAGGGCCTTCTTGTTCAAAGCTTTTTAACTCGTCTTTGGTCATAGTATGTTCATGGTGATGATAACTACTGCCCTCTTCTTTTGGTTTTATGGTAGGATCCATCAAATCTTGGCGAGTTTTGATCTTGGGTTTCCCATCAATAAATCCTTCCCAGTCGTCAAAATCAAGCAAGCCCATATGTTCTCTCATTAATTGTAAACGTAGGGAATGGGCAAATTTCGCAGCTTTGAACTAAATGAGAGAAGGAGGGATTCATTTTAATAAACAAAAAAAAAAAAAAAACACAGTTATAAGCGTAATCACTTTCTATACATACCTCCTTTCCATTCATATACGAAGGTACCATTTCGGTATCTTCAATCAACATTGCAATTTCAGAATCACGATTTCCGAGCAGGGATCGATCATTGATATTCGCTATATTTTTGTGTTATTTCATTTCAAGGGCTGGGTAATAATAATATATAGAACTTACCAGAACCAATGAGAACAAAACGGTCATCGACAATCATAATTTTGTCATGAATATAGACCAACTCGCTTACATAGTGTTTACGATCGTCATCATCCCAAATGGATTTCTCGGAAACACTACTTCCAGAAGAAGATGACATTTCGGGTGTACTATCTTTTGTTTCAGACTCAGACTGTTTGTTTGTTTCAGGTACAAGCTTTCCCCAGTTACGAAGACTGTACCAGCCTATATATTGAGTATGATCGATGCCCACTTCATTTAGTTTTTCAATAATCGAAACTCCACCTCGAGAAATGGTGACATACTGGAAATGCATAACATTTCTAAAAACAAGAATAAGGTTAAGGTTAAAGTTTAAGCTTATCTTTTTTTTTTTTTTTTTTTTTTTTACCTTGCAGCGGAAGCATCTTTGGAAGCCAAATCCCCTTCGAAAGCAGGAATTAAAGGCATCACAACATAAACGTGATACTTCTCCCCTTTTTTGTGTGCGCGTTTAATCCTTTCAACAATGGCTTGGGCAATCTTATTACGTAATAGTTTGTCTTCTGTTGTAGTACTGACTATGGAGAGGGGTAAAGAGAGAAAGAGTTTAATATATATATTTTATAAATGTTTTTCTATTAGAAACTTACTGAAGAATTGGTTTTCAATGTAGATATAGTATTTAGATTTTGAGATACATTCCATATAAGCATTATAAATAGAATGCTCACGGTCTATACCCGAGCTCCATTCAGCAGAACTTCGTAAAAGTTGAACACGGCAGCTGCCTTTAAACGAGGATTCATCTCGTGCTGCTACGAATTCTCCTTTGGGCATAAGATAAGGTACACTTGATCGATGATTGCCTTTGCTGGCCTTGAGGAAATTCCAGCGTTGAATAAAGTGACGTGCAACATCACGCGCAACTGGTCCAACCTGTTTTTTTTTTCGATTATAGGTTAATAAAAAAGATAATAATAATAATACAATGGCTTTTAATAAATCTAAATTAACTTACCATACCAACTGTCATATCATGCCAAGGCATACGGGGTGTAACATTGCGGTCTACCAGTGTTAAACCATATTGAGCCACTATTTTTTTTGAAATAAATATTAAATGAATTCAAGTATTTTTCGAGTCATTCTATAAAAAAGTATAACATTTGATCTTTTCTATTACCACTCATAAAATCTTTCACTCTTGGGTTGGAATAATCCTGACCAGGAAATATTTCGTACGGGTGACCTTTAGCTGGATAATCGGTAATACTGTGTGAATGGGCATCGTAGCGACTATTTTTTTTTTTTTTTTTTTTTAAAAAAATATAGTTCTAAATGAATACATTTTTTCCCTTTCCGTTAAGCTTATTATCTCTCTTTTTTTTTTTTTTACCCCCAACAAAGATCCAAACCACCTAAAAATGCCAAGCGATTATCTACAACTACGTTTTTCTATATATAAAAAAAAAAAAGAAAAGAGATTAGAACAGAAAATCGGTCAATCTGATAAATAAAAAATTACCTCGTGATGAGACCAAAATAGGACTGTATTATCAATTGAACGATGATCAGGATGTCGTACCACTAATAAAAAATATTTAGTGCAATATAATAAATAATAAATATGTCATTATTTACCAACGATATTTGGATGGAGATCTTGAAGCCATTTCTTAGTATGTGCAGAATTGATGGTTAATGCAACTGCCATCTCTTTATAAACAACAATATAGATCTTGACTCCTTCTTCTGCTTTGCGTTTTAGTAATCGATCTAATCTGAATTCTTCATTCTTCTCAGGTGGTCTACGAAGGTACTTTTTTTTTTTGTAATAGTTTGTAAACATAACAAGAATATTCCATTTTATCTCTTTTTCCTATACATACCAATTCAGGTGATAACCACCAATCACAAATATAAATTTCAGATTTAGCAGAAAGAATAGCCTCTCCTACAGCGTTGAAATGATCCTCTGCATCAACAAACCATTTCATTTTGGAATTATGACGTATGGGCGCAAATGAACCAAAACGATGATTTTTAATCCACGGGCTATTAATAAGCACCTTTTGAATACTCTCCATCCAGTCTTCCACCTCACGGCGTGAACCCTTTATTTCAATGCGACGAAATTTATTGAAGAGGGTGATATGATTATGATATTTGCCAAGCACACCCGGTTTTTTATCCTGCACCGTCAAACACTTGTCAAATAAAAAGACATCTGTAATCTGGTGAGATGAGATGTCAGGTATAAAAGCAAGATAGGAATCACGTAAAATGACCCATTGTTTGTGCCACAGGTGTGGTTTAATCATATGACAGATGCGAGGCACCACAAAATTAATTTTATGCTCCAAAACACCTTCTTTACCCTTCCAACCCATATCCTCCACAATACTGATGGCGGAGATCTCCAAAAATTCACAAATATCATAGTTCACACGTCGATGGGCCTTGATCAGCAATTTACGCAGGTATTTTGTAAGCGACTTTCTACGCTTCAATGCCAATTGGTATTTTTCCTCGGAATCCTCTTCCATGATGGTGCCCTTTGCATCACTTAACCAACTCTTGAGCTGACTGGGGAAGTTGGGTGGAGGTGGAACACAGTCGTTTAGACGAGACTTGAATTTAAGTGCATAATGTAACGTTACAAAATCGGCGATGGTACGCTTGATTACCCATTTAATGTCACCATATTGTAATTCAATTCGAAACACCCACTGGTTGATGCCTTGAGTTTGAAGTTCTGAATCTGTAATGTCAACCTATCATATCAGAAATGTAAACAAGCTTATTTTTTTTTTTTTTTTGTTTGCTAATATATTATAATTTTACATACCAAAAGTCGAAATGAGATAAAAATATCTTTTATTTGAAGTCGGAAAATAGAAAGATTCTATCTGAACAAAACTAGTATACGATACATACTTTGTTTGTTTCTGGACCAGATTTTGAGGAAGACACAACCTTCAATTATTTAATTATCGTTTATTCAAATATTATTCGTCCAAATATATATATATATGATTAGCATGGAAAGGTGTTACGAATAGAAGAGTTGACAGTCTTTCAGTATAGTCCAAATGATTGGTGAGTTCGCCTTTTTCGAGCAGTTTATTTACCGAGATATAAAAAAAGTAAAAAAAAAAAACATGGCGCCAACGACTTTGGTAAAGATGTTGGGCAAGTCGTACTCGATAAAATGGGTAAAATCCTCTTTCTGTAGAAATTTAGCTATGTGTATGAATATAAGGAAAATATTTTTTACTTCAGCTGGTAAACAATGTGCTAACTTATCTCTCACCTTTTCTCCTTTAAGATAAAAACCAATTCCAATTTTTATTTTAATTGTTTATTATTACTCTCATTATTATAATTTGTTTCAAATTATAGGGGTACTTAATTATTATGTAATATGATTAAGTGGGAGTACCATAATATATCTTAGGTATATATATAAGTTTAGTAAAAAAAATATAAACATGTTAACGTTGTTTTTTTTTTTGTTTTTTTTTTGTCTGGAAACGGTTCTAACAGTTCAGGCGTGTTTGTTACTACAGCAAAACATATTGTAGCTTTCGGAAGAGTAAACAATACGACAGAGTGTACGACACTACTTAAAAGAAAACTAAAAAAAAAAGGGGAAATAAAGAGAGGAACGTAAAATTTGAAAAAGAAAAGAAAAGGAAAAGAAAAGAGAGAGAGAGAGAAAAAAAAAAAAAAAAAAAAAAGACAATCGCGTAATAATAAAAATCATCAGAAAAGAGAGAGAGAGAGAAAAAAAAAAAAAAAAAAAAGAAGAAAAAGCTTATCGATACAGATTAGGTCACCGCCTATGTCGTCTCAAAAAACGACTTTCTGTTGTTTTTGTTTTTGTTTTTGCCGGGGTACCAGAAGTTCAAAACGGTAGGCTTTTGTCCGGGAGAAAGAACCTACTCCGGTTATAGTACAGTGGTCTTAGTGGTCTTTCATCTTCTGGAGGACAAATAGTCTTTCGAAGCCTGAAACTAGGGTTTCGTGTCACCGTAGCGCATGAATTATTTAACGGTTCTCCTGCATTGTTGTTTTATTAACTGCTGCTGTCAAGCTCACTTGTACTTAACTGAAATTGTGTAGTCGGCTCAGTTCGGTCAAAGGTCGTTCTACTGTTGCTCGAAGGCAGTGGACTTCTCGAACCTTTCCCTCTAAGAGAATTATGCCTCCTCCTTCTCCTTGTTAGACTACTTTTCGCAAGACTACTATTATTAATAAAATTTTTGGGAAAAGTATCACTATGACCCCTATCATCATGGCTTCGGTAGAGAGGAGGAGGAGGTCAACGCTGTCGTCTCAGACTACTTTTTCGTTTTGTAGCTACCCCTTTTTGCAATCTATTCCACGCTAACTAACGATTGGATGTATGAAATGGAGTTGTCGTTGGTTTTCTAAACCGTTGAGTCAACCCAAGTAGGGACTGTGGAATAATAGGAGGAGAAAAGCTAGGAAATAAGTATAGTGAAAGCTTTCTAGTTGTATTAGTAGGAACCCATTTTATTATTATTATTATTATATATGGTTGTACTTTGGGGTAACCACTTCTTTTGTAAAACAATTATGCTAAATAAAAAGGGAAAATCGGCGGATAAAATAATGGTAAAGAGTTACATTTCATATTACCCCTAAGTGAATTACCTCTTTGTTTGTTTTT
>MU622283.1:116867-129120 GCA_025399235.1 Backusella circina FSU 941
TGTGGAGGACGCACTGTAGGCTGTGCTGAACATATTCTAGGCTGTGGAGGATATCGCCTCTGTTTTCTTCACATGAATTATTTATATCTGTAGTTTTCCAAAAGAGCTAAACTGCATCTTACAAACAAAATTTAGATCATCAGAGAAAAGTAGGTATATGAAATCAAGCCTACTCGCACAGCCATCATTCCAAGTATAAATTTTAGGAATTTTTAAGATATCTCCTTTATTGATATCTACATAGTATAAGTATTCTTGTCTTAAACAACTAAACAGTTAACAGAGACGAACATGTTGGGACATTTTAGTTGTTAATTTTATTATATATATACAATGTAATGTATTATATAATCGGATCTTTTAGGGGATGGCCCTAAGATTTGGGATTTTAAAACCTTAGAAAAAAAAAAAGAATAATGAATATGGTTCTCATGCTATTTATACTTCAAAGGCTATAAATCAATCCTATTTTGTGACAATTTAAAAACAGAATCGTATATTAATAATACTAATGCCACTGTTTATATTTAAGATGGATAGATTTAGCAAAAGCTTTCATCGCCCATCAACGGTAACATTTTTTCAAATTGACTGTAAAAATGCTCACACTACCTGGCTGTCACGTGATGATCAATTTCCAAAAAGAGAAAAATAAATGCGTAGTCGCCTTTTTTTTTTTTTTTTTTTTTTTTTTTTTTTCTTTGTCTCTTCTGCAACCTTTGCCTCAAAAGGGTAATCATACGACGACCACACTTACAATCTGTGGGCTGTAAGCGAACTTAACGAGCTGGACATGTGCATAGATACATGTTTGGTATATTCCGGATACGGCTACAGGTGGTGCACAACACGCTGTGGTCCCTATGAGAATTCGTTAGATACCAGGGAATCTGTGATTAGCTGTAGATAATTTTGCTTAAGGAACAGTGACTAGCCGAATTTCGTTGCGTTGAGTAGCGTCTTTCTAGCAGCAATTATAACTCTTGGTGTGCATCGCCTTTTTGTTTCTTTTATCACAGATGAGAGAGATAAAGGGGTGGTTAGATTGAGGTTTTCGGTCATGATGGACAATTCGCTGATAAAGTGTTTATACCATGCGGTCGGATCACCTAGATAGCCAGGCCGGAGGGTGTGTACCCTGGGCTGTGAGTCGATCTTTTTCTAGAGGGGGTCGTTTCCGGCTATCGAAAAAAAACCGTTCTCTTTTGGTCTTCCGGTCGTGGGGGGCAGTATTGTTGCTACTGATCGTACGCCGAGTGTTCCTCCTTCGTCACCCACCATACTGCGAGATTGAGAGAGTTTAAACCTTGAGATTTGCTTTGAAGGCTAAAGAGACTGGCACGTTCCATTTTTTTGAGGACCAGTACTCATTTGAGTACGACTAGTGCGCCTTCCCGTGGTGGTCCTTGTTAAGCATGATCTCTTTTTGATTTGTTGTGTGAACTGAAGTACTAGTCTTTCTTTTTTATGTCTTTTTCTATTACTAATAAATAAATACTATTACTGTTGTTTAAACATTTTCTTCACTGTTCATAATTATGTGTATTTATCTTCAAATGTTTGTCTTTATTTAATCAGAAACTCAACTGATTTTTTTTTTTTTTTGTAGAGATCATAATTGAATCATAATACTGTTTATTTCAAGATATTGAGAAAAAGTTACAAATTAATGAGAAAAGCGGAGAGAATAGTTGTATAAATGAATACAATATATATAATAGAGAACCAAAGCATGTTGTCCATACCATGAATCAGAAGGAAGTTGGTGATAGATGAGATCCATTTTGTTGCCTAAAGATACACACTTGTGTCATTAAGTTGGACCATGGACTTATCCCCCTTTAGTCCTCCCACTCCGCATCGACTCAGAGCAAGTAAAATAAATCTACCAGATTTATGAAATTGCTACGTCCTAAACAGTCTTGACAGAATTCTGACAGAAGTAGAAGAAGAAATTCAAAATGAAGATAACCAAAATGTTCCGTTTTGAAAAAAAAAAAGCTATGATCTTTAATTGAAGTATATAAAAGATTTTTTTGTTGAAGCAAAAAGTTTGTTTTAGTAATACCGTTTTTTATTTTCTTTCTTTGTTCCCCAGCTCTCATGAGTACTAATAAAAGAGAAAAGTATTTCATTTTTTTAAATAGCTTTTTCATTTAATAGCATTACGTTTCAAAAAATTGAAGACAGGTTCCTTAACATATGTACTGTGGATATTGTTTATTGGAATCAATATTCAATATGTATATATACTAACCTTTACTTACATTTTCCCTTCTTTTTTAGACATACTTACTTCAAAAATATCAACTTAATGTAAGTACAACTATTTTTTGACTCATTTTGGTACAATAGACTCATTTTCAAGTTACTTATTTTCAAATATATGACTTACTTTCCAAGCATTGTCTAACTTTCATAAATATGACTCATATTCAATTATTCTGACCCAATCGATTGATATTCACAGTAAATGAAGATTTTAGTGCCTTTGTGTTTCATGATCATTTTGACAAGTTGAAAGGAAAAGCTCAACTGCATTAATAAATGGCGTCATCGATTCAAATACATACTTTTTGATTGGTTAGCGAATCTTGGTTGAATCGGAACAGTGCTGGTAAACAATATGAAAATTTCGGAAAAAAGATTTCTTAATCCGCTTAAATAAAAGAGAGTCCTCGTGTTTTTTTTCACGTTTCTTGATATATTTTTAATATTGTTTACAAGATGAAGTTTAGATTGGATCCTTTTCCAAAGTTCACACAAGATGTATTGCGTTCCGTTTTAAATGCTCGCATTATTATCTTTTCCGTTGTGATTGCAAAGATTACGCTAGATCGTCTCTACAAGTATGCAGTGGTAAGTCTTGCTTTAAAGAGAAAGAGAAAGAGAAAGAGAAAGAGAAAGAGAAAGAGAGAGAAAGAGAAAGAGAGAGAAAGAGAGAATATATATAAACTGATATAAATAAATGCTAGATTGTCAACCCACTCAGTATTGATGAAACTGGTGAAGCCACTCTTGATGTTCTCGAATACCAAAACGTCTGGACAGGTGAGCAAGTGTTCCGCTATCTCAACAACTATGGCACCAAAGGACGCCTCGCCTATCAATCCTACTTGCTCTATGACTGTGTTTTTGTTCTTGCACGTACTATCCCCATCTGTCTCATCTGTACTTGGGCCTACAAGAAGGCACCCGAGGCCATCCGACCCGGTGTTTGGGTACCCCTCTTGAACATGGTGACCGATCTCATTGAAAATGTGCTCCTATTGGTATTGATCAAGCTGTTCCCTACCCGTCTTGATGGTCTGAATACACTAGTAGCCTATGTTATTCAATTCAAGGCATTGACTTTCAAGATTACCATTGGCATCATGTTTATCTCGCTGTTTGTAGGTATTTATTATGCATTCCACACCGTGTTGGCAGATAGTGTTGTGATGGAGAAAGAGAGAAAGGAGAAGTTGGCGGCCAGGGATCAGGTACAGGATGTGTTGAAAAAGTCGGCTGCACGTAGAGCTACTCAGGCTGCTGCTGGTGGTCGTTCAAAAAAGGTGGATTAGAGAGTGTGCTATTATAAAGTGCTTTTGTAAATAGGATGGCAAAATGAAATAAAAATAAATAAAATGTTTATTATATAGTTAATATGGTACAATGGGGGAGGGGTATTTATATATTTAGCAGCATCTGTTTGTTTGATAATCTATTGATTTAGTATCATCTAAAGTAACCAAATCTAACTGTGAATCATCACTATCATTTAGGGAATGTGTATCATTTTGAATGATATAGTCTAATAGAGAATAAGCTGCTTCTTCAATGTTTTTATCATCTTTGGCAGATGTATCAAACCTAAGGTTGATTAACTTTTTGTATGATTGTTTTCTAATTTTCTATTGTCGCATACCATTTTAAGAATCCATTTTGTTTACAAAACTCGTCCATTTCATTCACAGGAGTTGGGTTTGATACCTGATCAGTCTATTAGCGTTGATTAACAAACTATCTCTCTCTCTCTCTCTCTTTGTATATATATATATATATATATATATATATTAGTATATATTATACCTTATTTGCTAATAAAATAACAGGTATAAATGATTCGCCATCCACTTTATCATCTAAATCTCGTTTCCACTTGACAGCATTTTGAAAAGTGCCTGGACGAGTCACATCATATACAACAAATGCACCCGATGCACCTCTATAATAAGCACGTGTCATACTACCAAAACGTTCTTGTCCTGCGATATCCCATAATTGTAGGTTGATGGTTATTTCTGCATTGTATTGAACTACCTTTAATGCAAAATCAACACCAATCTTATACGTATACAAAAAAGAAGTGAGTCATACCATCAATAGAAAAAAAGATATAAACTATATTCTTACTGTTGATTTATATCTTGTTGAAAAGATCTTTTCTACGTAACGTTTCAAGATGGATGTCTTTCCTGTTCCTAGATCACCAACAACGAGTATTTTATAGAAACATTCCTTCATTTTATTGTATTGTATTTTGTATAAAAAAAAAGTAGAAAAGAGAAAGAAAGAAGGAAATGATCAGCTGATTATTACATAAACTGGCGAGATATGAGACAAGACCTACTTTAGTGTAATCCAAGTATTGATTTGACTGGCTAAAGAGGTGTGAACGTGGTCATACAAAGATGGTTGATTCGGAATCATTTTTATACAATGTCCGATAATTTGACATCTTGAGTTTAAATAGTTTTTTTTTATTTTGATTTGATACAATTCTATTACACAATGTGATAAAGGGGGATCTGGGCTTTTGACTAATGCTTTTAATTCTAAAAGCGTACCATCCAGCTGGATGACACCTTGGTGTCATCATGATATTTCAATATGATACTAGATTTTAACCATGGCAGCTTCTTACCAGGATTTTGATTTTCTTTCGAATTTTTTAACTTCTTTCTATTGGCTTAATTAGTGTATTTCTTTTCTGGTAGAGCAAAATTCCATCATTTTCAAATTGTACCAAAAAATATTTTACCAATGATCTTTAGCAAGCGTTATCACAGTGGTATTTAAGAATGATTCTTGCTGTTTAGCTTTTTTTTATATATAAATTTAATTTTCGAAGAGGGGAGCCACTTCAAAGTTGATTGGTATTCTAAAGTTTAGCAATACGCTGCTTTTGATATATTGGAATGAATGTGTATTAAATCAAAATAATAAAGAAAGAGACATAAAGTGAAAAAAAAAAACTTTATAGAGGGGAGCCACTAGTACGAAATGAAAGAATAAAGTTATGGGTTGCTTATTTCTCCCATTTCACCCTTGCGTCATGTGTATATCCCCTTTTAAGTAAAATGTGGTTTAAAGGATTTGTTAGTTTATAAAGAAGCCATTTGTAGATCAAAGACGGGACATATTACACAGAAAAGCTCGTTTTTCATTAGATGTTCACATCGTTTCAGTGTGACTAATTTTGCATTGCTTTTACAAATATAAATTTAAATTAGTATACTTATTTCTGCTTTTACAGTGAAATGCAATATCAAAATCATGCTTATGAATTGATTTTACATATTTAGACTTTCAGCTATTAGATAGTAGTTAATAATGTTATGCTTCCTAGCGAAATTCAGTGGAATTTTTTCTAAGTGATCTACCCTTGATTAATTATAAAAAGTAATGACTTCAGGAGTTGTTGATTTTATCAAGTTTATGACCAAGAATTAAGTTCTTCGGTTTATTAAAGAGTTTCTCATTCATTCATTTTCTTTATTTTTTTTTAAGTCTTATGTCGTTTTTGTTGGAATTTAGAAAAGGGTATAATTTGAAAAAAGGCGAATAAATAGAGTAAATAGAGTAAATAGAATATATGTAATATATATATAATATATATGTTTATTGGTTATATCAATTGTTATTGTTTATTTAAAAATAAGGGGAGAGAAAATAAAATAGTAATTGAGAAAATGATAAATAAAAGTGAGCTAACATGTTGTCAATACCATGAATTGAAAAAATTCACCAGTAGAAACCACAAGAGCATAGCGTAGAGATCATAATAGACGAGTAGAGGTGTATATACCAGAGCAGAACCAGGAATAGTTTATTAGTTTAGTGCTAGAATGTACGAGAAGTATACATTGGTCTTTCTTTTATAAATACGTTTCTTTATATATACTAACTCTTTTATATCTATTCCAAACTCATTTTTGATGAAGAAATTAGAAATGGAATTCATATAAATTATATTTCTCATTTATTTGAATTTTTTTCTCAATCACTTGAAAAGGTTTTTCCCAATTACTTTAAAATTTTTTCTCAATTATTTGAAAAGCACAGTATTTAGGCAGTGGCTTCTTGCTGAACCCAAGTTTTTGTACACTTGGCCATTGTACTAGAGGCACGAGAAATAGGGTCGGTGCGGTAGAAATTCTTTATAACTGAACTTAATACTTCACCTGTGCTAGACGCATTAGATTTACCAAAGGATGACAAGCCTAATTGGGCAATAGAAGGAGTTTCAATGATATCATAGCGAGTCAATGCTGGACTGATCTCAGAAAGACGGGAGCGAACAGAAGAAAGGTCATCGTATGGAAGTGTGTATCCTGCTATTTCGGACAATGCACGGATAATCTTCCAGTCTTCGCGTGCAGCAGCAGGGGGATTGACACCAGCGCGAGTAATTTGAGTACGGCCTTCTGTATTAACAAAAGTTGCGTTTTTCTCTGTAAATGCTGAACCAGGGAGGATCACATCAGCATATTGTGCACCAACATCACCATGATGGCCTTGGTAGACAACAAATGCATCCTTGGGAATATCTTTGGCTTCTACTTCATCGGCATTCAATAAATAAAGGAACTTAGCTTCAGTAGAGGCAGCTTCCGAAGAGTTGGGAACAAAACCAAGTTCGTAAGCTGCAGTTCTGCTAGCTGCACGCTGCAAAACATTAAATCCATTCCAATCATCTTGGAACAAAGTGTTTTTGAGTTTGTTGGTGAGTTCGGAAACCTTTGATAATAGATACTGGCTATCTTTAGCATTCTCAATTACACTTGAACCGACCACAATCATGGGCTTCTTGGCTTCTGCAAGAAGTTTGGCGAATGGATGAGAACCATCTAAAATTTTTTCAATATCTTTGGAACTGGTACCAATGTGACTGTATTCATAATTCAAATCATCTGCTTGACCGATTAATCCAAGCTCCTGTCCATTGTGGAGCCATGCCTTACGGAAGCGGGTGTTAATAATAGGAGCTTCGTGTCGTGGGTTTGAGCCAACGAAAAGAACAACGTCAGCTTCTTCAGCACCAGCGATGGTAGTATTGAAAGTGTAATTGGTGCGGAAATCGGCATTGACAGCTAAGGGTTTATCACCGTTGGGTGCGTCAATAGCGAAATTTTCAGATCCATGGCGGGTGAAAAGATCTTTAAGAGCAACCATTGATTCAGCATCTGCTAAATGACCAGCAACAGCCTTGGCAGCATTGCCTGAGGTTTTGTTGAATTCCTCACTAACTCGCTTCAATGCTACTTCCCAAGTAGCAGGTACAAAGCGATCCCCTTGGCGTATCAAAGGCGTTGTTAAGCGTTGAACCTTAAGACCATCATAGAAGAAACGTGTTTTATCCGATATCCACTCTTCATTTACTTCCTCATTCAAACGAGGCAAAATACGCATTACTTCAACACCGCGTGTATCCAATCTAATGTTGGAACCAACTGCATCCGATACATCGATTGTTTCATATTTCTTCAACTCCCATGGTCTAGCCTTCATATTGTAAGGCTTTGAAGTCAGTGCACCAACAGGGCAGAGATCGATAACATTACCCGACATTTCAGAGTCGATTGTCTTGTCAATATAAGTACTGATCTGCATATCGTTACCTCTTCCACTAGTACCCAATTCGGTAGCACCAGCTACTTCATTAGCGAAACGAACACAACGAGTACACTGAATACAACGAGTCATTTCTGTGTTGATTAAAGGTCCAAAGTTTTTATCCTCAACAGCACGCTTTCCCATAGATTCTTTAAATCGTCCACGGTCACTACCATAACGCATACTCTGATCTTGAAGATCACATTCACCACCCTGATCACAAATAGGACAGTCAAGAGGGTGGTTATAAAGAAGGAATTCCATAACACCTTCGCGTGCTTTATGGACCATTGGACTGTTGGTCTTTACTCTCATACCTGCCATGACAGGATATGCACAGGAGGCAATTGGCTTGGGAGCACGTTCCACTTCAACAAGACACATACGACAATTACCAGCAACAGAGAGGCGATCTATTTATCGATGTATTAGTTCCATATCATTTGACAGATAAAATTGAAGGTGCTATTACCATGGTAACAGAAGCGAGGGATCTACAATGATTTTTCAAGGCTCCTTTTTAGCTCTCTTTTTGACAAGCTTCAAATGTAAAACTTACATCAGCACCAGCCTTTTCACAAGCTTGAATCAATGCAGAACCTGATTCAATCATAACCGACTTTTCATCGATGAAAACTTCAATTTGTTCTTTGACGTTATGGCTAGCAGCGAATGCACGCACTTTACAGGGTGGTGAATTTAAGTAATGTCATTTTTTATTATACTGTTAATAGGAAATCTTTTACCAGTTGTTTTGGCTACGGCTGGAGCATGTTGTTTTATTGTATGTTTATTGAGCAGGCGCAACATTTTGAGTGGGGAGTTAGACCGTTTAAAAATAACAATGGTTTCTCAATTTGGTGGGGTTGAAGCAGTTTTAACCAACAGAAAAAACTGATGACGTAGAGTTTGTTTGGTATTCAAACTCAAATGAGGTTTATGCAGCAAGAAGTTGAAAAGTAGAGAGATAGTCGATTTAATGATAAATATTATTATTGATCCTTGCATCATAGCTACGAACTATGTGATGTTTTATTATAATAAATAAAACACACCTCTTATTGTTGTCATGTGTCCTTATAATCGCTGACTTACTTTTTTATTATGATTTTTAATATCCAAATCTTAAGGGATGGCCCAAAAGCTCACTTAAGGGATTGCCCAAAATTAAATATCCGGTATGGATCGACTATGGGCTATCCCCTAAGAGATCTTTTTTTATATTATGAATGAGCTTCCATAAATATACCTATATCTATATATGAGTATTTGAGGATTGTGATATAGAAATTGCTTGATGTAGGATAAGATAGAATGTGATATGAGATGATATAAGGTGATATGATATAACTTGAATAGTCAGATCATAAGTCCATCTAAGCAAGTAAATCACTTTGTGTCTCTATATAGTCTCTATATTATAAATCTCCATTGGTCATAGTACCCAGGTCCACTCATACATCCATACATCCATACACTGGTACATGCTCATTCTGAATGAATACACTCCACAATTTCTGTTTTCAAATAACAAAAAAAAAGAAAAAAAAAAAAGACAGTGATACCCCATGCTTTTCAACAACTAATAAACATATCTGTCAAATCATTACAACTCTAACTTTATTCTCATCGTTCCTCTTCTTCATATACCCATATACTCTATATCACACACACTACTCTATACCATCCATATAACCCACCCTTACTCCAATCCATCCAATCCAACCACTCACCACACTCACTCACATCCGCACTCATCCATCAAAACATCCAATCATCAAAACAATCGTCCGGACAACCAGAGCATATATCACGCGTGGTCATTGATCCCGAAAAAATGACACTTACTATCATTTCCTTTCAAATAGTTCATCATAATTGATCCATTAAGCGATATATTAGTGGGTATTAGTGGGTATTTACTCTAGAAGAAGACAGATATCTTCAAATTCTAACTGTGAGCTGTTCACTTCAATATATATACATTTAATACAACAAATAATACAAAAGCTGTAAATATAAAATAAGCAATATTCACTCCACATATAATAAACGTAAAAGATATTTGTATTTTTATATACTCTTTTTTATTTAAAAGATATATTCAACAATACGATTTTTATTATTATTATTATTTTTTGACATAAGGCCAAGGAAGAATCGCGACACACAGTTATAAAGACAATTGTAATGACAAGGTGTATAACTGTCTTTTTTTCCTGCCCCCAACTCATACTACTTGTTGGCAGATAGCTAGTCGCCATCACTAGCCAAGACTCGACACCAAGAAAAACTTCATATCAACCAGTCCAATGATAACAAACGACATTTTGCTATAAAAGGATAAAGGAAAATAAATCGGCTTCTTGTTGATTGGTATATGAAGTGTCTAGTAAATGAGAATGTATCAATGTATGAATATACGTATGTATGTATGTATGTATGTATGTATGAGTGGATCGCGACACTATGACCAATGGAGATTTATAATATATAGACTATATAGAGACACAAAGCAAAGCAACTTTAGGTGAGACAAGTTTTAATCTTATAATAACACGTAACTTGATTATTTATTTATTTATTTTATATGATGATAATATGATGAAACGATAATAAATAGAAATTTGAACTTTATTGATAAATATATATATGATTACAAACAAACAAAAAAGAAAAAAAGAAGGGCGCTTGGTTTACCAACCTATCATAAAGATAGTTGGATTTATCCAGGATAGACCAACTTGGAGGTGTCCCTTCATCCTATCCCAAGGAAAGACCAGTGAGCTCAACCAGCTTTCCCGAACCTCATAAAGTTGTAGGATACTTAGAGAGGGCCTTGTCGAGGTATCATTGTCACACCATTACAGCGCAAACACTAAGGAACACCCAGGAGAGACCCTCAGATGAAACTCTTGAGCCAGCGTTCCATCCAATACACACGACCATTTTTTTCATCCAGATACCTTCAGATTCCTTCCAGTCTCCTCAAGTATCCTTCAGATTTTCGGGATCCCATATGCTGATTTAGTATTTAATGGTACTAAGACCTTCAAAGGTAGTATCCTCGCAACACAAGTATGTACACAGTAAAGAACTTACTTTAAACCAACTATACTGAAAAAAGATCCAGCAAGCTAAATCTAAACATACATCCTACGAACTCCAGACCACAAGTTAGACGGCTAGCAATGTCGAACAAGAGTCTAAGAATCCCTGTAATCCCTGTAAAATCTACCTCCCGAGAGATTCAACTCGTTATGCGGAAGTGCACCCAAACACATCGAAACATGCTCAACTACTACTACCACCGGAGTCGGCATAAGAATAAAACCTTTCCAGATACTATAAGAATAGAACCTTTCCAGATAATAATCCTACACAAAGTAATGCATGAAAAAAACTTTAGATGTAATCAAAAGCTTTGTTCACACATCGAAGCTCGCAGTAAACTACAGTACCAATGCACACGACTTGCTTAATGTTACTCGTCATACCCTCACCCACAATTGCAGAGACAGCTACTACAATATATGGTTTTTCCCTACTTTCAGGAGTTGAATCCAATTCCTCCCGGCATAGTGCAAACTTGTCACTACACTTTGCTAAGGTCCCACCCCTGCAAATCGCCTCTTAGCACAAAACCACAGTTATTTTGGCCATCACCGGCTGACGCATTTTGCTGTTACTGCTATTGTTCGCTCATTCCTTCGTTCGTTCCTTCGTTCCTTCGTTCCTTCGTTCGTTTCTCTTCCTTCGTTCGTTCGTTCGCTCGTTCGCTGTTGCCATGCTCTAGATTGAAAATCCTAAAAAGATAAGAAAATAATAATAAGATAAGAAAATAAGGAAAAAAAATAATTATTTATTTATCTTTTTGCTTAGAAAAGTGTGACGTCGTAATTTTACTATTGCAGGTTATGCGACAGAGAAAAAAAAAAAGAAAAGAAAGAAAGAAAGAGAAGGTAGATCTAAAGACATTGTAGTTCATATAATAGTTGTACTCTGACAGCTTGACATAGTACAACATAGGCTTCTCACCTTCCTTATAAGTAACCTACCTTTTTTTTTCGTCTCGTATAAGNACACTGGAAAAAAAAGTAACAATCAAGAGCTTTGCATAATGAAGATGTATTTGTGAACGATTAACATTGACTGTTACTCTGATTAGCTATTTATGCTTATACTATTATTTCTCAAGTCTCTGTCTATTCATATATGCTTTTATGCTCACTGGGGTTAACGACTGAATGGCTGACGTGTGACTGCAAATTTCAAATAAATAAACGCGTAGCCGCCTTTTTTTTTTTTTTTCTTCTTCTTTTTTTCTTTAATCTCTTCTGCAACCTTAGCCCCAAAAGGGTAATCATGGACGACC